>OVBE01013038.1:0-12983 GCA_900406425.1 Iberis pinnata
AAAGGGTTGGACTTAGAGCACACATCCATCTTCAACAAGCTGAAAGTTGAAATGGAATGGACAGTTAGTCCTAAGAAACAACTTATTCTTGAAGCACCAAAATCCGAAGATATCAAGATAGCCGAAGATGAGCTTAAAGTTGAAAGTGAAAACCAAGTTCTAAAGTTGGATGATTCACAACCAAAATATGATGAAAATGAGGATGAAGAAAAAGTATTACCTCTGATCCGAACTCATTCAACAGATGGCCCAAATATTCGTAAACCGAGAACATCTCCAAGAACCATAGAAGGATCCATGCAAACCTATGTGTTTCAACTCATTATTCCCCAGGTAAGTGGACAAAATAATGTCGATAGCACTACTGAAGCATACTTTTTGTGCAGGTCAAACTTAGATGGCAAAATGCATGTGCCAAGAGCACCACCTTGGACCAGCGAGCAACCTAAGTGTGCTGCTGATCTACTATAGCAAAATCATCATCAAAATGAGCCTAAGAAGGAGGATAGACGAGCTTACAACTCCTTGGATAATGCTGGAGCTGAAGATGCATTTTACTTACCATTCTTTGAAGAATGCATGAAACTGAACATATGGAGAGCTCATGTTTGGACCAAGCTGAGAAGACCAATTCGTGCACCACCTTGGATATACAAAGGGTTGATCAGTATCATCAATCAAACAAGAGAAGAAATTATATCCTTAAACTTAGTCTTATTCTGTTTATATGTTTTAATCTCCTATCTTATTGACTTGGGTTTAAGTGATGTGTTTCAGAATTTTGTGTGGGAACCAGGGATTAATGGTCACACAATTATCGAAATCCTTGCTCAACCAAAAGTACCCCAAGGTAAGTTTGAACCCAGGAATAGATTTGATGAAACTAACTTGTTTTTTTCTTTTGTAGGAAAATCAGATTTGAGGACAAATCTTTTTCAACTGGGAGGGGATGATGTAATCTTGATAAGCTCTAAACTAGGAGCTGAAGAAGGAGCAATGGATTTATATGTAGTTGAGCTTGAAGGAGGATTTGAAGATGAAAAGGAGTCTAAAGAAGGAGCTAGAAGAAAGGAAGCATCACCAACTCTAACACTCACAAAGATAAAGACATCTTTCAACAAATCTGAAAGTTCTGCGGTTTACTCTTTTAGAGGTACTTCAAGTTGTACTCTTTTTCCCAAACTTGGTTTTATCCCAATGGGTTTTCCAAGTTTGGTTTTTAATGAGGCAATTTGGAGTACAACATCACCTANATAAATTTCGTGGCCCCTTATTTCTTATTAGTTTCCCTTGAATTTTTACTATTTAAGCACTTTTAAGCAACCCTAAAATATTTAGTTGTCATTTTTATAAAGTTTGAGCATTCTTCTCAAAGGCAACTCATGTTGTAGGTATGTCATATCCTTCAACTCCCTTAGGTGTGTAATATCCTAAGGCTTGGTGTATCAAGAGACTTCCACAACTCTTGTGTGTTCCACTCAATCCATCAACAAACGATCATTCATCTCTTCCGCAAGCTACTCATCCACATCAATCAAACCGTGACCATCTCACCTTTATCCTCACGGTTATATCCTTCATTAGATCTACTCAAGGGGTGGTTCTTTCCTCAGGGAGAATTACATCACATGAATGTCCTTATTGGTATGCTAGAAGACCTTCCAATGAAGGTAGGAAACGCAAAGGTATTAACCAAGACCCTCTAGTCATCTTAGAAGATTCAAAGTCAACACACATTTCTGAAGTTGGACAAAGCTTAAACCAACAAGCCCAAACTTCATAAAGGCCCACTCGACATCCTCATCACTCTTCTTTAACGTTCAAGAACACACATATTTTTGTGAGAAGAAAAAAGCAGATCAGCTCATCCAATTCAACTTTTTAACAAATTTGATTTTTTATTCTACTATGAAAGATACATGTCTCCTCTGCACCAACAGTTTCAGAAAACTACAGAGAATGTTGTCAATGACTATCAAATTGGAGAACAAATTCCAGCTGAATCTTTTCCTAATTAAGATTAAGTCTATGAAGTAGACTCTAACACTTCATTTGCATTTATCTTTGATGAACCTCTTCTAGTAATTGTACCAACAATAAGTTCCAGTCACAGTATGACTACAAGATCCAAGTCAGGTATCACGAAGTCCAACCCAAAGTATGCATTTCTACATCTACAGACTTACATCCTGAACCAAAAACAGCCAAGTCAGATCTCAAGGATCCAGGCTGGAATCAAGCAATGCAAGAGGAAATGAACACTCTTTCTAAAACTGATTCTTGGAATCTAGTTCCTCCAACTGAATCTGCTTTTCTTCTTGGTTGTAAATGAGTGTTTTGTACTAAGCTAAAGTCCGATGGATCCTTGGATAAACTGAAAGCAAGACTGGTTGCTAAAGGATATGAAGAAGGAAATGATTACTTTGAAACATTCAGTCATGTTGTTAAGACTACCACAATTCAATATATTCTTCACATACCTGTCATAAATAATTGGAATGTTAAAGAGCTTGATGTGAAGAATGCATTTTTGCATGGTGAGTTGCTGGAAACAATATACATGTTACAGCCTCCAGATTTTGCAAATACATAAAAGCCTACACATGTATGCAGACTCAAAAAGGCTATTTATGACCTTAAGCAAGTTCCAAGAGAATGGTTCAATAAATTCATGTCATTTCTATTGAATTTTGGGTTTAAATGCAGTTTTTCTGATCTAACTCTGTTTGTTTACATCAATGGACATGATGTTATGTTTTTGCTCCTATATGTAGACGACATGATACTTACGGGTATTAATAACAATATGGTGCAAAAGCTTATTGCCTTACTCAATTTAGAATTCAGAATGAAGGATCTTGGCTCTATACATTACTTTCTCGGAGCACAAGACTTCTTTCATCCAAAAGATCTATTTTTGAGTCAAGAAAACTAAACAATTTACTTGTTAACGAGTGAAAACATGCTTAATTTCTTTGCAGTCTCCATTCCTCTTCCTTTAAATCTGAATCATTTGCATGATATTGAAGAACTATTCCCAGATCCAACTCATTTTCAAAGTCTGGCTGGTAAAATGCAGTATCTCACTCTCACTCGGTCTGACATTCAATATGCTGTGAATTTTTTTCGTCAAAAGATACATGCTCCTACTCAATTAGACATCATTATACTCAAACACATTCTTAGATAACTCAAAGAGACTGCTCACATGGGCAGGTTGTTCTGAAACCAGACAATCTACATGAGGTTTCTGTACATTTCTTGGTAACAATATAGTATCTTGATAAGCTAAGAGACAACCTATAGTCTCTAAATCATCCACAGAAGTACAACACACAGCCATGTCCTTTGCTACATCATAAATTTTTTTTGGCTTGTCTCTCTATCGAAAGAAATTTTCTATCCACTCAAGCGCCTACCTGAACTGTTTTGTGACAATCTCTCTACAGTTTACTTGTCAGCTAATCTGGCACTTAACTCACGGTCTAAACATTTTGGAGTAGACTATCATTATGTGCGTGAAAGGTTACAGTTGGTGAGCTTATTGTCAAACACATCTCTTCTTCCTTGCAAATTGCATATATATTTACAAAATCATTTCCTTACAAGCCATTTACAGCCTTGTGTTTCAAGCTTGGTGTCTCCAATCCTTGCGATAGAAGCTTGAGGGGGTGTATTAACCAAGACCCTCTAGCCATCTAAGAAGCTTCAAAGGCAACACACAAATCTGAAGTTGGACAAAGCCTAAATCAACAAGCCCAAACTTTAGAAAGGCCCACTCGACATCCTCATTAGTCTACTTCAACGTTCAAGAACACATATGTTTTGTGTGAAAAACAAAAGGCAGAAACAACTCATCCATTCAACTTTTTAATAAATTTGATTTCTTAGGGTATTGTGAAATCATGTGCTAATGATAAGGCAGTAGAATAAGACAAATTTTAGCTTCTACTATATATATTAAAATGCATTGTAATTGATTACATTAATCAAATACAAAGAAAATTTTCTCCATTACCAGCTTCTTTAAGCTTTTCTATAAAAGTTTAATAAAAGGTACCTACATATTTTGTTGTTATTGAGACATAGGAAGAGCCCAAGGACCCACTCATTTTAGGTAGACCTTTCTTAGTCAATGCTGGAGCCAAAATTGATGTCAAGAAAGGAAGGATTCTTCTTCATCTTGGACAAAATCGTACCCAACAATATGAATTTGCCATTATGGAAAAATTCCACTTATCAATGGGAAATTATTTTGGGTAAAGACAAAGGATACTCTTGCTAATGAGTGTCTAGAAAAGACTAGAAATGGTAAGACTAGTTTTGAGAATAATAGGAAAGAGTCTAAGGCTCCAAGTGTTTGGTCATGGAAATTAGTTGATAAAGGAGGTTCTATGATTCCTTCGGATCCCAACCAAGCTTCATGAAGAAAAGAAAGTTAAGATAAAGATTTTAAATAAGCTCACTTGGGAGGAAGTCATATGGTATTCTATGTAGATATCCTTTAATTCAAGTTTTTTATGTATTAGTTCTTATTTTTTAGGTATTTTGACTATTGGATTTGTTGTTTCAAGGGCTGAGGGGAAACAAGATAAGAATTTTCAAGATATTTTTAAGTGGTTCAAATTCTAGTTCAATTGTATCTAGTTTCCTCGAACCAACTACAATTTGAGATACGCCTTCGCACCTTGTATATACTTTCATGAATTTCTTTCTTTTGTTTTCGGTTTCTCCTTTGGATTTATTTTCACACAAGGACTGTGTGAATTAATTTTGGGGGAGAGACCATATCTCACATAGTATTCTATTTTTTTATGACTCAAATCCATTCTGAGTAATTACATTTCATAAAAACAAAAAAAACATCAAAAATTTTCAAAAAGCTTCAAAAAATTGCATTTAGTTTCATTCTATGCATGTCTTAGGTTGGGTCTAGTAGCATTTTAGGTTGCATCTTGCATAAGAAAAAATTATTAGATTGCCTTGTAAGCTTTCATGTTTTGCTTGAATTGGAATATTATAGCTAGTATTCGTAGAATGATGCTTGAATCGCTTTAGAATTTGGGAAATTCATGTTTGGAATTGACCGCTTGATGCTCATTATGATAGTAGAATCTTGCTTGACCTTAACCTAATTCCATGATTATTTGGACTCCAATGAACCTTAATTCTCTTTCTTATGGGTTTGAAATGCTCAATCATGGTAAAAACTCTTGATATTTGGATTACATTTACTTAATTGTACCACTCTTATTAATCCAAATAGTCATTCTCATCTTTAGGATGGTTACCACACCTTAAATTACCCAAAACCTTCTTTTAAAAGCCCTCTTACTTTTGATTGTGAGGCCTTTCGGAAAATGCATACATGGATATCTACGCACACGTCTGTTAGTAGATATTTTATCATAACCTAATAAAAATTAAAAATAACCTTCGGTTTGGTACTCAATTTCCGGTTATTTGGTTTAATTTTAGCAAAGTTCGATTCGGTTAATAGAGTATAAAAAAAGTATAGAAATCTGGATTAGATAATTGATAGAAAACGCGTCGTTTGTGTTTTATTTAATAAAAGGAAATTAAAATAATTTCATTTTAAGAAAATATAGTCGCTTATGTTTCCCTCTCAACCCAATAAGATAAACCCTAATATTGCGCCGTTTCACAAAAAAAACATACACAGAAAATATCAAAACAAACAACATAGAAAAAAATCAAATGACAAAACGACCACCACCGATCATCTCCTCAAACACGCAAACTTCATCTCCATCTTCCATCATTAGCTGTAAATAAAAAAAACATTATAGATATCAAAGATGCTTTATTTATTTATAGTTAATACTTAATATTATATAAAATCAAGAAAGACTACAAACCGAATGAGGAGTAAAATCTGGTGATAGACGCTGGCGATGATAAATAAATCGAATAGAGCCATATTGTATGTTTTTATGCTTGCAATACCCAAGCATAAATTTCTTGATTCTTGTATAAACATTAATATTAAATTTATATTGGACACCCTGTTGGTCCACAAGCTTCAGAATCAACCTCTTCACCTATTCGGTTTCGGGATGTGGAGATCTCCTCAAAACACACGATTCTGCAGTACTAATCGATGAACTCATTATTAAGAGAGAATAATGTTGGTTGATATGTTAGAGAGAGAGAAATAAACTTTTAGTGTGAAATGCACCGTTGACAAACAAAAATTTACAAAAAAAGATTTAATTTGAACAATTAAACGAAGAAACGTTCCGTTTTATGGAAAACCATAACTTTATCTATATTTTTNCATAACTTTATGTATATTTTTCAAATTTCGATGCTTAAAATGTAACCTTTTTGATAGAGTATTGTTGGGAAGAGAAATATGTCTATGTTTGATTTAGACAACTCAGAAAAATTCAAAAGGTACTGATGGTACGTACAATGCGATACAAAACGATGTACAAGTTCTAAAATTGTATAAAAAAGATCATTATCTAGCCTAGTATATACTAGTATATTATTTATATTTAAATGTATTTATAGAAAATTATTTTGCTTTAATTTCAAAAATTGTTTATATTTTTTAAATAGAAAGTTTTAAAGTTGTATACAAATATCATTATCTATATTATCTAGCCTATTTATATGGATTTATATAACAATATAATATCACTTTATTCGGATTTTTCGATATGAAATTAGAAAAAATAGAATTAGTAGGATCAAAATTAGTGGAATATTGGCAGTTAAAGGAATACATCATAATAGCTAATTCCACCAATTTTTGTTCCACTCAACCTTAAACCATTTGCACCCTTAATCTGAAAACATAACACGTGGTTTGTGTTTCCCTCTCAACCCAATATAAACCCTAATCCATATACAAAAGGGTAAACCCTAGTTTTGCGCCGTTTGAACATTACAATAAAGAAAATCAAATGAATATTGACGTCAGATGCGTCACACACATTTAACGTCACGAAAGACGAAACGACGTTTAATAACGACACACATTCATAATACATGACTAATAAAACCATTATATATACAATACATACATAAACAATCCGTCATATTCTCATTAATTATCTCTAGTTATAAAAAAAACTCAAAAAGATGAATCGCATCCCAGAAGATGTAGAAGACGATCCAGCAACTCTCAGACGGTATCCACCCACAAAAAGGTACAAAACTACGCTGAAACTTATGAAGATTCAGCTAAAATGTTTGGAAGATTACGGTGAAACTGAAGTTCGTAAAATGAAGATCGACGCGAAGATCGCCATGTTAGAGAAGATAAAAAACACTCCCAACTTTAATCTGGAAGCGGGGCTGGAGAGGTTGAGAAAAGACAAACAATACACCGATGTGGAATTCAGCCACACTCACCGCTACGACGTAGACTACAGAGCATTCGGTGTTAGATTTTAATAGAAGATTTAAAACGGTTTATGATTTTTTATAAACCGTTTATGATTTTTAGTTTTTTATGTTTGTGATTTTTAGTTTTTTGTAAGTATTTCACATGTTTAATTTTTTTTATTATAAGTAATAGTTTTTTTAAACGGTTTACGTTTATTCATCGTCTTCTTCGTCTTTTTGTTGCTGGTGTGATTTTTTTTTTTTATGTTTATGTTTATTAGTTTTTGTTTTAGTAATTCATGTTAATTTTTTTAATTAATTTTGTACATTTTTTGTTAAGAAGTATTTTAAGTCAAGTTATCAGTCGCATATTTTATGTATATATTATATATTATCATACAGGTAAATTTATAATACTATTTTATTAAAATTAAAAGAAAATATTGGTAATAAACATATTTATTATTATGAAATTATATAGAATTTAGAATTTAATAATTTAAACAAAAAAACATACACAAAAAATATCAAAACAAACAACACAGAAAAAATCAAATGACAAAACGACCACCACCGATCATCTCCTCAAACACGCAAACTTCATCTTCATCTTCTTCTTTTTTTTTATGAAATGTTAAAATGATATAAATGAGCTAGAGTTTATGTACAAGGAACGACTGAAAATTTACATAAACCTCAAAATTGAAAAAGGCTAAGCAGCTTGATATAGAGAAATAGAAAAATAGAAAAAAGCGCGTTGTGCAATGGATATAAGGTTGCCTCGTTAAAACCTGGCATTAGAAAACCCGTTGGGACAAAACTAATGACAAGAAAAAGAGTACAAACCTTATATCCAGCGACGCCTGAGAGGGAAACGGAAAAAGAGGAGGACGAGTCGGTGCTAGAAGCTTGTGGCCCATCGCTGGCTAAGAGATGCATGAGGTGAGTGGGTATCATAACGTAAGCTTGTAAGGCGAAACGCAATCGTAAGATGAATGAGATTACGCATCTGGTCCTTTGAACGCCAATTTTGTCCATGAATGCGGTTGTTTCTTTCGCGCCACAGGTGGTAAATGGTTGATTGTAGAGCAAGCTTGAGTAGAATGCGATCCGTCAATGGTAAGGAGCGGTGACTGAGAGAGCGTATTGTAGCTGTCCAGTCCGGGCTCGTGCGGTGTTGAAGGAATGGGAAAACGAGGGTCTCCAGACAGTGTATGATAAAGGACACGCGAAGAAGAGGTGATCACATGTTTCTTCTGGTTCACCACACAATGGGCAATGCTGCTGGTGACCCCATAAACGCATCCTGTTACCCGTCGATAACCTCTCTATCATAGCAAGCCAAGCAATAAACGCATAACAAGGAATAGCTTGGGAAAACCAAATAAGAGATGACCACGGTTTATTGGGATAATGTGTACGAATCAGGTGCCAAGTGGTTGTGGAGGCGAAGTATGGTTTGTACTCATCATTCAGATGTCGCCATAGGGGAGTATCTTCGCCCGAATTCGGCCTCGGCAATGGTAGAGCAAGAATCTGATAACGAATTCCTTGATACACCACAACCCGAGAGATACGAATTCTCCAAGTGGTGTCCTCCACAGCATCAGAGACTGTGGCATTCCGAGGTATTCCTAGTTCCCGAATTCCTGCTTCACCTGTAAGAGAAATCAGAGGATCGAGAAGAGACCAAGAGTCATACCAGAACGAAGAACGGCAGCCGTCATTAACGGCATAACGGAAAAATTGGATGGCTATTGGGCGTAGCTTAAGAAGCTTATGCCACATCCATGATCCACTCGATGTCTCCCGAACCTCCCAAAATGTGGAATTCCGAAGGAGATACTGCTTTGTCCAATCACGCCAAAGGGGCGAGGTGTTGGATAGGAGGCGCCAGATGAGGGATAGAGCGAACACCGTCGAGGTATCTTCGAGTCGCCGAATACTCAGTCCCCCTTCAGCTTTGGGCCTACAAACATCAGTCCAAGATAGCTTAGCCATATGGTGGTTAGTTGCCGTGGGTGACCAGAGAAAATTACTGCAGAGACTATCAATCTCTCGAAGACACTTTTTTGGTAGTCGGAAAGCCGATTACCAGAAGTTAACAGTGCTGAGAATGGTGGAATTAATCAACTAAAGATGTCCTGCAAAGGAGAGAAGCTTTGACGACCAGGATGTGACTCGGGTGCGGACACGATCAAGAAGAGGAGCATAGTCAGTTGGTGTGAGACTTTTCGTTGTGAGAGGAAGCCCTAGGTATCGGACCGGTAATGGCTCAATACGTAGACCAGAGTCTGAGATGAACCGATGGAGAGAAGGGTGAGGAGTCCCGGGGAGGTAAATTTAGGACTTCGTTAAATTTAAGTGAAGTCCAAAGGCGTTCCCAAAAGTCTGCATAACATCAAGAATCCCCTGCATTGAGCATAGAGAGCCATCAGAGAAGATCAAGATGTCATCTGCAAAACAAAGGTGAGTCAATCCTGTGAGTGCACAACGAGGATGGTAACCAAAAAGATCAGAGGCAGCAGCATTATTTAGCATTAAGGATAAGACATTAGTAGCAATAACATATAGATAAGGGGATAGAGCACAGCCTTGTCTTATGCCTCTGCAACTGTGGAAGTATCCAGCAGGTTCCCCATTAACTACAATCGAGAAAGTAGATGTGGATAGACAGAGGTGGATCCAGTGAATGAATCTGTCCGGGAGGCCCATAACCTACAAAACCAAAATATGAAACGCCAGTCAATAGTATCAAACGCCTTCGAGATATCTAGTTTAAGAGTGAAACGAGATGAAATGGATGGCTAGTGGTAGTCTTTGACGACTTCAATGGCTAGTAAGATATTTTCGAGCAAAAGGCGGTCTTTAATGAAGGCACTCTGATTCGGCTCGATGGCTGCAGGGAGGCCAAGTTTCAGGCGGTTTGCAAGAATATTGGAGATGACTTTGTAGATTACATTGCAACAAGAGATAGGCCTATAGTCTTTCATCGTCTGAGGACTCGCTACCTTTGGGATGAGCGCTACCAGAGTAGCATTTGTACCCGTTGGAAGAAACCCATAGAGGAAAAAAGACTGAACCGCTGTAGTGAAGTCACTACCTACGATGGGCCAAGCCGCTTTGTAGAACTCGGACGTGTAACCATCTAGACCCGGAGCCTTGTTTGCCGCCACGGAGAACAGGGCAGCCTATACTTCCGGTTCAAGAACCGGTGCTAAGAGGGCTGAGGTGATCAACTGTGAACAACGAAAAGTTAGTAAAGTAGATAAATAAGCAAAGGGAACAGGGGTAATATCCTGGAGATCTTGTAGGAAATCCTTGAAATGTGAGACAACCGCTGCTTTGATTTCCGAAGTGGTGCTGAGGATATCACCATTGGGAAGAACTAAGCTCTTGATGTTGTTTCGTGAAGTCCTAGTGCCAACAATACGATGAAAGAAAGCGGTATTATGATCCCCCTCCTTTAGCCACTTAATCCTGGACTTTTGCTTGTACAACCGCTCCTCAGCTGATGCTAACGTTCGCCATTGGTGCGCTGCTGCCTGCTCATCCCTAAACGTTTGCTCCGACGCGTTTGTGAGGGACTGGGTTTGGCATTGGATTAAATGATCCAAGGCAAGTTGAGTCCAAGTAGATAAGTCTCCAAATTTGGTGGCGTTGAGCGCACGAAGGGGGGATTTTAACGTTTTGAGCCTAATTTGGAAGAGACGCAAAGCCAAACATGAATGAAGCAATGGTGCACTGCCTAACCAATGGGACCTGAGAATATCAGAGAATGCAACATCATCAATCCAAAAATTATTGAATTTAAAGGGTTTACGGCTAGGGGATTGAGGTGTAGTAATGTGGACGACACAACGGGCATGATCTGAGATGCCATTAGCTTCAAAAGCAGCATATGACTGGGGAAAAGAAGTTGTCCAAGTAGTATGGATTAAAGCTCGATCTAGCTTTTTAGCAACATGATTAGCGGATTGATGATTCGACCATGTGTACCGGGGCCCAATGTATTTCGAGTCCGTTAGATCACATCCATCAATAAACCGTTGGAACTGATTCATCCCAAGCTGACAGGAATGAGATCCAAAGGTGGAATGATCTGAAAGATCTAGCACTTCGTTAAAGTCACCCATAACCAGCCAAGGGATTGGACGGGATCCATAAAGAAGACGACTTTGGGCTAGAGCTGTCCAAAGCTGTATGCGTTCAACCTGAAAATTTGAAGCATAAACACACGAAATTAGAAAATTTTCACTAGTTTCAAGGGTAAATAGGACTGTGATGACTTGGGCAGTAATGAGAAGAGGAGTAACAACAACACCATCTTTCCACACCACCCAAATACGACCCAAACGATTGTGAGAATAGTTATGAATACAGGTCCAGCCTGGGAGGGATTGATTGAAGAACCGTAAGAAAGTTTGCCGGCTGAACACGTGTTTCAAGAAGACAGCCGAGATGAGGCTTTGAGGAGACATCCCAATGGCGGAACATCGTATGTTTCCAAGGCTGATTAAAGCCTCTTGTGTTCCATGCAAAAAACGACATGACATTAGTGTCTCCGTAAGGAGACATGACTTTGTTTTTTAAGAGGGGCTTGCTTACCAAGTTTGCGCGAGGCGAGAGTCGGGAGCGGTCCTTTAGGCTTAGCACGGTGAGGTTGTTTGGAGATGGTGTTTGGCGCATGAAGCTCCACAATAGGATCTTCCTCGACATCCGATAGCTGCCCCTCTTCCTTGTCTTCCTGCACGAAATTTTCATGATCATTAGATAGGACAGTAAATCGAGAGGGAGATACACTGGAATCGAGGAGAGGAGGAGGAGAGTTTCATTTCGGTGAGAAGTGAGAGAATCGAGCCCCTCGAACCACCATAGCCCAAGCATCATCAACATCTTTATTAGTCTTGCTAGCCTCAATATGGTGCGAGTCAGTTTGAACATCTGCACCTGGACCCGGTCCGTTAGTAGGTTCGGTAGCCTCGATTGTATGGGTTACAATCTCCAAAGCTGGCGCCATTAGAGGAACCTGAGCATCCCCTGGTTTTTCTTGTGGAAGCCTTGTACCTACAGTAGAAATAACAGCATTAGGAGAAGGTTGAACTTGAGCTAAATCATTAATAATTTGCGCAATAGTGTTCATAAGCTGTTGAGTTGAGTCGTTAATCTCAAGATTGGGAGAGCTGGATTGGTCTTTGAGTGGTGAGGAGATTGCAGATTGCGAGGAGGAGGCATCAACATGAGTTACAAGTGGGTCCGCAGCAAGAGGAGATTCACAAGTCTTGGCATGAGCAGGTACAGTTGTGTCGAGTTTATCCTTTGTGCAGTCTGAAGCTCTGTGTCCCCAAGAATGACATGAAGTGCATCGAAATGGAAGCCATGGGTAGGAGACTAAGATAGGCTGAGCGATATCCTTAAGTTGAATTTTGGTGGTTAACGTCTTCTCCAAGTTAACAACCACCATAACCCGAGCTACATCTAAGCGCATACATCGTTCGGTTGTTGGGTGCAACTTTTGGGCTTCACCAACAATGTCCCCGAGGTATTTAAGACCAGGGCGTGAAAACAGTTGATCCGGGACAGATTTGAAGTCAACCCAGAGAGGCATAGCTGTAAGATTTGGCTTT
>OVBE01013039.1:0-12983 GCA_900406425.1 Iberis pinnata
GAACACAAACCCATAAATGAAGAACAGAAACAAAAATGCAAACTTAAAACAGAAGCTCAAAACTTAAAACAAAAATAAAGATGCAAAAACTAAAGAGCAACCTAAAGCTAAGCATGTAAATGAAAGAAAAGCAGTAGATTAACTTAAAAATTAAAAGAAATCTGGTTTTTACACCAAGAACATCAAGAAAAATAAAATAAAATAAAACTTAAGACTAAAACCTAAAAAGGAAAGAAAAACTAAGCTTGTGCAAATGGAGGCGAATTAGGGCTTTTATAGTGTTCAGAGAAAAGCCCTAATTCGCACTACAGACAAAAAGCTAATCATTGTCTTGGATCTTGGGCCTTGCTTCAGGTGGTATCCGATTCGAGTTGGTCGGGTCGGAGCGTGTTTGCCTTCGGGTGGTTGAGTGCATGATCGATTTGGACTAAGGGGTGCTTGCTTGGGATCGATCCAGCTTCGTTGCGTCCAAAATTCTGCTAAGGTTGGGATCCCGGCGTTGAATACCTGAGATTGATCCCGGCATAAGTGAGATTGATCTCATGAGCCTTCTTCTTAGTCTTGCTTTGTCTTCGTGCACTTCCTTGGCTTTGTTTGAGAATTCACCAGAAATGTTGGAACTAAGACTGCGGAATTGAATTGTTTCGTTGCAGAGCTTCCTGGGATCGATCCAGGTTCGTTGCAAGACTGCCTGGGATCGATCCAGGTTCGTTGCAGGATCGATCTCAAGTGAGCTGAGATCGATCTGCGCTGTGTTGAGATCGATCCCGAGACTGCTGAGTGGGATCGATCTCGTTTCGCTGCAGAGTTGCCTGGGATCAATCCTGCATTGAGTTGGGACCGATCCTGCAGCTGCTTGGAGGTAAGTTCAGTCCATTCCACAGTTGAGTGCTGAGTGCTAATTCCATTCCAACGTCAAGTGCTGTTTTTCCGAAATTTCTCAAATCTTTCCCAGAAATACCTGAAAGTCCCGAAAAACCTCCAAAATGCGTGCATATGAAAATTCTAATGCAAAAATCCTAAAAACACTAAAGTTAGTGAAATCAACTATAAATATGATGTATGCACGCTTTTAGACCTCAGAATCGATGCTAATTGATAAGTAAAATCCGTGAAAATTTAGCGTCATCAGAAACCTATGAAGGAAGAGATATCTCAGGAAGTGTTGGAACCATGTGACGAGTGAAATGCTTTGATAACAACGAAGCAAGAGGATCCTGGTTCATTCACCTTGCCTTGCTCACTAGGACCCTTGACCTTTGATGAAAACCTTTGTGATTTGAGAGAATTTATCAACTCAATGCCTCTGTCCACTGCCAAAAATCTGGGATTTGACAAGTTCAAAGCCTCCAACATAACTTTGTTGATGGCAGACAGATCAATTAGGCATCATGTTGGCATCTTGGAAGGTTTACCTATCAAGATAAAAGATGCAACAATACTCACCGACTTTGTGATATTGGAGATGGATGAAGAGCCTAAGGATCCATTAATCTTTGGAAGACCGTTTCTAGAAACGGTTGGAGCTGTAATCAACGTCAAGAAAGGTCACATCAAGCTGAACGTAGGAAGAGGTCCAAAATGATTTTCAACATCAAGACTAAAACTAAGAAGCTCACTGTCCAAGGTCAGCTATTCTTTGTGAAGGAACTGAATGAAGACAATCCAAAGAATGGGTACTCGAGCAGTGAAGCAGTTGAAGATAAAATTGGGAAAAGAATCAACACAATCTGGAATGCATCATGAAGCTTTCAAGCCTATCAAGGAACTAGATAAAGGAGTTTCTGTGGAGTTAAAGGAAATCATAACATTGGTAATGTCAAAAGTTGAAGACAATCTGAATGATCCAGGAAAAGGAAGTCCTGAGTTCAAACCTCAACCTGAACGTGTACCACCTCAAAAACCACATGCGGACACTCCAATTTCTAAAAAATATTTGGAACCTCATACCCGAACCTTAGAAATCAAGAATGGAGACCAAGTGTTTATACTTAACAAAAGGTTCAAGTATAGTCTGGGAAATGTGGATCCACTATGTTCCATTAACTTCATGATCAAGGAAATACTTTCTGGTGAAGAAATTATAATTGATGTGGAAGTTGATGAAACACCTAAGCTGAACTACAAGGTTGATTAGAACAGTGACGAAAGAGATTTCTCAGAAAAGACTTCGGTTGTCTTTAGAGAGCGGTCTCAGGGTCATTAATCTTAAAAGCAGGAAGTCAAGCTTAGCGACTTAAAACAAGCTCACTTGGGAGGAAGTCCCATATTTATCTCTGTATATATTTTAATTTCCATGCTTTTTAAATTTCAATACTTGATTTAATGCATTTTAGTTTTCAATTGGTTTTGGTGTTTTAGGTACTTACGGGATAAGTTTTGGAAATCTTGCAAAGAAAAGAAAACAATGGTATATGGACCAAATGATCGAGCCGCGGAAAAAATTGGATCGATCCATGCACAACACTCCATCGAGCCACGGATCGATCCAAAGGATAGTCATGATTGATCCACTTTCAACAATGGATCAATCCAAACATTCAACGTCTGATCGATCTGGACCTTCAACATTGGATCGATCCACACCTACATGACGAGATCGATCCACATGCTCGTACTATAACCGAGCCATTCTTAGAAGTTTGATCGAGCCAAGGAGTCCATTCGATCTATTGGGAGTATTTTAAAATCAAACCAAGCTTCTCTTACTCATGGACAAAGGATCATCTCCACTTGCCCACTAACCTTGTTTACCCCATGGACAAAAGATCACCTCCACCCCATCACTTCTCTTACACACCCACGCCCCCATCACATCAATGTTTCCTCTTTAACCCTCCTCCAAAAACCTCCACTTTAACCCTCTTCCACAACTACTACTTTACTCCTCAACCACAAAATCCACAACTCCTCTCAACCACAACAATTCAAGTCATCCCCTCTATTTAAGGGAGTATCTCCATCTCTCTCTTTCATCATAACTCTAATAACTTTCACTACCGAAATCCTTTGATTTAAATCTTTTCCTGAAGATTTGAGCTCAAAAACTCATCAACCCTTTAAGCATCTTCGATTTGGTTTCCGTTCTATCATTTCTAAATTTTTACGAAATTTTTGGTTTTTCATGAATCTCTGAATTTTTTTTATAAACTTGGTGCAAGTTATTAATGAAGATAAGATTGTGATTTAAGATTTATGAATGATGAGTGTGTGAAACTTGTATTTGTTAAGTGGTAGGAACTGTCATCTGTTGAAAAGTTGCTAATTTCCCAAAATTGTTTATTGATCTTTCACGTGCAACCATGTCAAACGTACCTTCAGACTTAGAGATGTACCAAGTCCTGATGTAGGCCGAGTTCACATTATAACCATTCCCCAATGAAGAAACCTTGAGGAGCCTCAGGATTTTGGAGCAAGTAAAGAACATTATAAGGAACATGGAAATACCGAGCACACTTAACATGGATTTTGAAGCTTATCAACAACCGACGTGCATGTTCCTTGCCTCCCTAAAAGTGAGGTATGTCACGGAGAGCGGGTACGATAGGAGAGAGGGTGGCTTTATAACCTTCAAGGATGTCTACGAAAAAACTCACACAATCACTTTCAGTGAGTTGGAATATATCTACGGTTTTCACGTTATGAAATCTTAACCAGCCACATTCGAAGATACTCCGAATGAGATTGGACTCATTTGGAGCATAATTGGATCCAAGGTTTTCAAAGACGGGAAGACCAAGAGCGCCCTTATCCGCCACCCAGCAATCTGTTACGTGCACCAAATCCTCGCAAACTCTTTCTTTACTAGACTAAATACAAGCTACATTTTGGGAGAAGAGATAAAGTTCTTGAGTTTAGGCATTTTCTCACACGTTAGCAACGTCCTCCAAGATGAATCCTTGTTCACAGCCCTCTATGAAAGGAGACTTTGTCCTCTTAAGCTATTTCTCAGACAACTGTCAAGATTTCAAGATCCCGCTTGGATGTCACAAGAAAGGGGAGCACCTCAAATACGAGTAGGAGGCTGGATCACTCCTATCCTTCAGCATACCCAAGTATACCTCGGAAATATTGAACAGACCTCGAGGTTATTAAACTATGATCATTTAAAGGACATTCAGTTCGTAGTGGGGAGAATAGACGAACAATACTGCTACCAATTCAAGAGAACAAGCAACACCGAAGGGATCATCTTACTCCCGAACAGTCGAAGAACGTCTCTCCAGAGGAGCAAGAACATCATCTTCAACTAATACTACTCTACCAATCAAGCCATCGTCAACCAAGTACCCTACCTGGAATCTTGCTCAGATAACCTTTCAAACATCTCCTTGGACGAGGATTTATCCAACTCCCAAGTTGGGAGTAACTGAAGCCATCTCTGAACAACCACTGTATGATCCGCTGCACCTCCATATGTTCCCGTTTTCCATTTATGCATGTTTTTACGTGAATATGCTCTTTCACCATATGTCCTTCCTTGAGTCCAATCCAAAATTTGGTTTACACGGAGACTATGTAATTCAAGTTTGGGGGAGGATTCGGGGGACCTGCTATTAATGAAAATTTCCTTGTTTGCTCCTTTGTCTCCACTTTGCATAGCATTTACAGAGCATTTATTAGCATGAAAAAACCATAAAAATTTGAATTTTTTTTTAAAATCATTCTTCAAAAACAGAGTGTCATTGTAGTTTCATTTCATATAGTTGCATATAGGATGTTGCATTGTAGTTTCACATGCATAGGGAAATAGGAAGATGATAACCTTGTAAGTATGTTGTTTTCTCAGAAAATGTTAGTGCCCTGGTTATTAGTTGGCTAATGCATCCTGAAATTGTCTGAAGTAAAACTGCACCTTGCTTGGAATGTGAACTTGCATGATCATTTGTATCCTAAAGCATGTTGTGATTTGAAGTTTGTTCCTATCTATTAGAACTCGAATTTGAATGTTTAATTATCATGTATGTGTGTTGAATATGAACTCATGGATAATATATACATATTTGAGTTATCTTCTACCTTTTACCACTCTTGTTAACCTAAATAGAATTCCCATCCTTGAACCTTGCCTTCTTTCAAACTCTGAATTTAGTATTGAGTGGCAGGACTTTTATGGAATGAGCTTGGTAGAACGTGTTAGGTACGAACTGACAGGAATATGGTCTCATGTAGTTCTTGTCCACGCTTGTTGGACTAGATAAGACTAGGTGGGATTCAATTTTGGATGTTGGTTTGGGTGGAAACGAATGAAAGGGTATTGGTAGTTGGTAAAAAGGAAATGTTAAGAAAGAACCTTTGGAGAGCAATGAAAAAAGAATCAGAATATGCTAGTAGAAAATTTGGGGGAACAATGGTATGCAAAAGAAGTATGGCTAGTGCAGGATAAGAGGAAGTATATGACAATAAATTCAAAAGGGTAAAACCCAAAGGATAGTATAAATGAAAAGGTCTAAAGCCATAAGTGTTTAAGTAAAAAGTTCATGAAACATCTAGCAACTATTTAAGAAAGAATTCTCTCCTAAGTGTAACAAGGAAAAGATGAAAAAGGGGGAATGTGAATGGTATGATAACTTTGAGTTTCAAAAGGGTAGATTTAAAACTCCTTACTGGGTAGAATCAGGAAACTTAGGTTTCATTAGCGTTGGGTAGATGGGGTTCTATTTCTGTATGCATCTAAGTGTTCCTACCTTTAGCCTTCTGCTAAAGCTCATTTCTTTTTTGAAAGAACTCTTGTTCTGAATTATCAACCATTGCATGAAGGGGTCATCTTTACCCCATAACATTTCCTTGACCAAATGAGTTCATTGAAGGCACATGACTTGATCCATGATTCCTGATTAATGAATGTTAAAGGAGAAAACGAATTTGAATGCATTGCGGAAGTTAAAATTGGTCTTCGATGAACTGTGATTAGTATGGCTAAAGTTTTTAAGTAGGATGAGCTTAGGACTGCATTCTAGAACTATTAACCAGGAGATTAATATTACATGTGTTAACAATATGTTTTGGTTATGAGTTCCCACTTTCAAACCTGACTCCCAGACTTCTGAATTATTTGCTTGAGGGCAAGCAAAGATTTAGTTTAGGGGAGTTGATGACTCTAGATTTTCATGGTTTTTAGAAGACATTTAACATCAATTTTAAGGTCTTTAGGCGTGCAAACATCACATTTATAGTTGTTTTCAGTAAGTTTGTGATTTTTAGGACTTTTGCAATAGAATTCGTATATGCACGCATTTTGGAGATTTTTCAAGACTTTCAGGAGTTTTCAGGAAGGTTTTGTGAGAATTATGAAAATAAACAAAAAATGTGGAATGGACCAGCACAAGACCTGGATCGATCCCAGGACTAAGACTGGATCGATCTGAAGACACACCTAGATCGATCTCAACCCAAGCCTGGATCGATCTCAAGCCGAAGCCTGGATCGATCTCAGCACTCATTCTGGATCGATCCCGGGACTAAAACTAGATCAATCCCAGAGCACAACTGGATTGATCCCAAGCCAAAAAAGGGATCGATCTCAAGAAAAGCCTGGATAGATCCCAGATCGATCTCACTCTCAGCCTGGATAGATCCCAGATCGATCCCACACTCACTTTTTGATCGATCTTAACCTCAACACTGGATCAATCCCGATCTCAAGCCAACTTCAATCTTGGATTGATCCCACTTCAACCTCTGGATTGATCACGTATTCTTCTCAGCTCGAGCCAAGCATGCTCCGACCCGACCAACTCATATCCGGAATGGACCTGATGATAAACAGGATTTTCTCCTATCTAGCAAGTAATCCTAACTACTTGACTTTCGATGTAGTATTTAGGTGTCAAATTCCAATTCTATATGCAATTTACTAATTAGTTCTTAAGAGAATTCCGTTTAGTCTAAACGATTCAAGAATGATTGTGATTATTGATTAAAACAAGGATTAATATAAAACGAAGATTACTATAATAAAAAGGTTTAAACAAACAGGTTAAAGCAATGACTCGAGTGATCAATGACTCTCTAGATGCTCTATACTAACAGCTGGTCTAAGATTCCCAAACTTAGACTAATCCACTCTCGTGGTACTAATCCTTTTCCTAATCATGCGACTAATACAATCTCTTGACTAATCCACAAGAATAAGAAACATTAAGATCTAATCTATACTCAACCACTAAACTTAACACAATCTCTTGGCTAGGCCTCATTTAGCATACAAAGATTCATTCAGGCATTTTATCGAACACCTTTCGGGCGATAATTTTCCTATGATCTAGGTTCAATTGATCAGGTTAACCCTAGCATTAAGAACATATATTGTATGAAGATTTGAAGATTCGTCATCAAATCACCCTAATCTACTCAACCCATTTTCCTAATGAAAACTACTCACAAACCATGGAGAAAACACTAATTCTCATATTAGAATTATATTTTCCCATGGTAGAAACCGAAATACAAGAATTAAGATAAACAATTGAAAACTGAAAATCAAATTGATCGAAAAGATAGAACAAGGTTTACAGAGAAGTTTTTATAAGAATAAAGCTAGAATGACTTAGGTTTTCTTTCACAAGAGTTTAAAACAAAGTCTAATTTTTCTCTTTTTAAACCCGATATCGGCCGGTCCAACCGGTACGGCTGGCCGATATCGGTATCGGTCAATCATAGCCGGTACTGGTTGATCGGTCGGTTGCTTTTGCCTGGTATCTCTTCAGTGTAGATTGTACCGACTGCCTCAAACCGGTACACCTCAACCGGTACAAGTGTATCGGTTGGAGGGTACCGGTTCTGTCCTTTCTGGCCAGTACCGGTCCAGGTTGACCGGTACAAATGACCGGTATGCGCTCCGGTTTGACTCCTTAAGCTCCTTTTTGACTTCTTTTCTCCCGGTTTTGACTCGGTTAAGCTCCATCATCCTTAGGTACCTGAAATATGCAAAAGAATGCAAAATGCAACCTAAACTAATCTAAATGCAAATGAAACTAATCAAAACAAGAACTAAATCGATGCCTAAAGAGGATAAAAACGCAATACATCACCTGACCCAAGATCCAAGCCAATGATTAGTTTTTGTCTTTACTGCGACTTAGGGCTTTTATCTGAACACTATAAAAGCCTTAAAGCGCCCCCTTTTTACCAAGTCTTGTTTTTGTTTCCTTTTTAGGTTTTTGTCTTAGGTTTTTTATTTCCTTTGTTGTTCTTGGTGTAAAAACCCAGAATCTTTTAAGTTTATGCTAATCTACTGCTTTCTTTTACTTTCCTGCATAGTTTTAGGTTGTTGTTTATCTGGTGCATATTGATCTGTTTTTCCTTTTAATCTTCTGTTCTAAGCTTTGATCATCTTCTGGGTTTGTTACTGTTTCATTGTTGTTCTTGCTTTTATGGGGTTGAGTTCTTAGTGTTCTTGCTGCTTAACCTTTGATCATCATGTTTAGCTTTGAAGTTGTCATTTTTGTTTTTCCTGTTTTCATTTCCATGAGTAGTGAGTAGTTTCCTGAAGTTCATGAGGATGGGGTAGACTAGGGTTGATGTCCTGATCTCACCATTAGCACCTAAACTTGTTTGAATATACATCCCTTCTATTTTATTGTGCTTAATGCTGGTTTTGTTTCATGCCAATCGAAATCTGATCTTGGGCATTCCAGCGCCCGAAAAGCGTTCAATGGAATGTCTGATCATGTTGATTTAAGAGATTAGCTCATCCTTACGCAACACCTTAGATGCTTAGGATATGCATCTCAGCCTAAGGAGTTGGATGTCTAGGAGGATTTTTGGCTTTGGTAGGTTGGTTCTTAATGCCTTCTAGGTAGTGTACCGTTAACGGGAGTTAGGTCTGGTGATTGATTAGGTTGATTCCATTTATCAAAGGATTGGACTTACTTACTTATGAACATATCGTCTAGGGATAGCTCATTGTTGTTTGAGGTATGTTAGGTGCTTAGGTAGATTGAAACGGATCTCTGGTTGATTATCCTTTGTCCTCAGGAACTGCTTTACACTTGACTACATCATTCCCTTCTCTGCTTTTTCTTCTGTTTTTACCTTTTAGCATTTTTAGCTTCTTATGCATTTTGTTTTGTTTATGCTTTTTAATTCCAGCATGATTCACTTCACTTAGGATCTGTTAGAAAATCATCCCTTTTTATTGTTTAGCTTGACTTAGAAGCATCCATTGCAATCTTGATTGCTAGTGCACACCCATTTGGGTTGACACCTCAACTATACTACAATGATGGGGAATTGATCTCCTTAGGACCTGAAAACTCCTACTATCACCGTTTCTTCATGTGAATTCTCTGAAACATTTTTGTTAGTCTCAATGGTCACTTTCTGCTGTTCTGATCTCGCTTGTTGAACCATCAGTTGCTCATCAAAGACCACATCCCGACTAATCACCCTTTTTCTTGCCTCAAGATCCCATAACTTGAAGCCTTTTACACCTTTCTCAAAGCCAATAAAAATTCACTTCTTGGACTTCAAATCTAGCTTAGATCTTTCATCACTAGGAATAAGAATATAAGTTGGACATCCAAATATCTTCAAGTTTGAAAGATCAATATCTTTCCCAGTCCAAACGAAGTACACCCAAACCTTCTTGGAGAAGATGTCAATGAACAAAACGAAGTACCTTGAGCCTCCTAATGACTGCTTTCTTGTTGGTCCCCACACATCAGAATGAACATAGTCTAGAAGACCCTTTGTTGTGTGTTTTCCCATTTTGAAAGACTCTTTGGACTGCTTTTCCATCACACATAACTTGCAGAAATCCATCTACAGCTCTTCAACCCATCCAGAAGACCCCTTTTATGGATTTCATTCAAATCATATTCTCCAATATGACCCAAACGCATGTGCCATAAAGCAACACAATCTACATCAGATTCTGCAGCTGCAGCTTCACCTACAACTACACTTCCGACCATTCGATACACACTTCCACCTGTCATCAGTCCGTTCATCACGACCAATTCTCCTTTGCATACGGATTGAACGTCATCTCCTTCTTCTCGAACGAATCTTTATCCATTTCTCTAAAGTGTACCTAAGGAGATCAAATTCTTCTTCACCTTCGGCCCACATCACCCCTTTAGCCAATTCTATTGGACCTTTTATATTTTGTCATATTTATAACATATACGAACACGACCATAGGCTGGAAAAAGAGTATGATTCGGAAGATGTCTTTAGTAAGACGAAAGTTGGATTAGATTTCTATTTGTTAAACTGAAAATAAAGGTCACGATTTAAAAAAATTTAGTCTTCATGCCAACTTGAGCCTATGTATAATACAAATTCATGAATGGTATTAGCAACAACAGCATAACTCAAAACTTGCCAATATAACATGTGTAACACCCCCGTTCCGGTCAACCCCTTTGACCAAAAACAAGGTTGTTACGCCTTTCTCGAAATTTAACTCAGTCGAACCACGGGAACCTATTCCGATCCATTGGAACATAATCCCGAGGTTAAACGAGATAATTCCCGAGATAGGAGAGGAAGAAGTTAGGATCGTTGTATGAGTTGGTTAATTGTACAAACATAAAACGAAAATATACAACGCATAATAATCGACTTAAAAGAATATTACAAACCAAATAACGCAAACCGCAAATTAAAATCTCTCGCATCCCTAAAAAAACAAATACAGAAAACGTTTCTTTTTCTTTTAGAAAAACCGTACAGGAGATTAGCCGGCTCGCCTAACGTTCCGTAAGCCCGTACCCGCAAGGTTCTCTTAGGGTTTCCTGCATGGTTAGAGGGGTGAGCATACTCTAATAGTAAGCTCAGCGGGAATTAGCCCCGCACTATATGCACACCACGCCGGAACCCAACCCGAACCCCACACACAAACACATGACCGGCGTGGTCAAACATACGACATGAATGCAACATACATCACCCATACTTACGCCATTCCGACGTAAGATGCAAATGATTTCTATTCACACAATAAAACCGACATGCATATATATATTTATTTTTTTTTAACGAAAATTTAAAATCGAAATCAACTTTGGGCCCCGTGTACCGATCAATCCCAACGACGCCATCCAATTTCCCGAAGGAAACGGAATAAGTCAAACGACTCTACCCAAATTCCCGAAGGAAAATGGAATAAGCCAATTTGAGGCCCTATCTCAGGCACCTCTCCACCCCGTCGGGTGTTAACCGGCCATGGTGATCAGCCAAGTAATATCTCCGGTCTAATAATAAATGCGAGAATGATCGAATACACAAAATCACGAATTACGAATCACACGTAAAACAACACAACAGTGGCATCGACGCCAACACATGCAACACACAATATTCATGACCTCAATTGCCATATTATACCCTAAGTCCTTTCCTCGACTTAATCCGGTTTCATGCACATCTAATGATCTCAACTTCACACAACACATTCCTACTTATACTAATGCGACAAAGTAGAAATACAAATGCTAATCCCCACCTCGACGCCCGCTATAAGGTTGACCCGGTCGTGATGGTTTTTCCGGTTCGAAACCGAAATATATAAAACCAACGACAAGATTTTTCCGACAATACCAATGATGCGTTTTATCCGAAAACGCACCACAACCGCTCTTAGATAACACCAAATTTTTTTCTTCGGTTTTCCTTAACCGTTTCTTACCCGAACCAAAACCTGTTATAACCAAAGAAATCCGTTAATAATTTTTCCAACTTTACTTAACGGAAATTTACGAAAACCGAGTTTACCGAAAGGTCGCTAACCCCGGAACCGCCCGCCACCACTCTCACCGCCGGTCACCCCCTTTCACCGCCGGTCACCACTTCACCGCCGGCCACCACTTCACCGCCGGTCACCCCTTCACCGCCGGTCACCCCTTTCACCAGCGGTCACTCCTTTCTCACCGGCGGTCACTCCTTTTGCCGCCGGTCACTCCTTTCTTGCCGCCTTAAATTTTCCGGTACACTGGAAATATTTTCCGGCGAGTCAAAAACCGGCAAAACAAAAATCATTAGCCCCTAATTNCGCCGGTCACCTCTCTTGTCGCCTTAAATTTTTCCGGTACACCGGAAATATTTTCCGACGAGTCAAAAACCGGCAAAGCAAAAATCATTAGCCCCTAATTAAATCTTTACACAATTGTTAACTAAGAGAAATGATCTATTCCATAGAGATCAAATCTTTACCTTAAATAATCCGGTTTTTGTTTCCTTCCTCCGGTTTCCCTCTTCCACCGGCGATTCCTTCCCCTTCTCCGGTGAGAATCCGGCCAAAAACAACACAAAACTCTTAGCTAACAAGTATTACATAACCGAAATTATCCGATACAACCGAAATATATATAAAAAACGAAAAAAAAATTCCCAGCCAAAATACGGGTTTCTACAGCATGTACACCCAGGGCCGGATTTGAAATTTTGGGGGCTTAAAACAAAATTTAAAAATTTGAGGCTAATATTTCATATTTTTGTTTTTGGGGCCACTATATATATAATATTAAATTTTAGGGGTCTATAAAATATGAGATCAAACTTATAAAAACGGGAGCCATAGGCGAATGTTTCATCTTGCTGTGCCTAGAACCAGCCCTGAGTACACCATTATTGGTGATACCTGAGCATGATAGAGAATCTATATCCAAGAAGTAAAGATCTCTCACTTGATTACCCTGACCAATCACTGATCCCTGAGTATGAGCCTGAATACCACAAGAAAAGGCATCAAACCAAACCCGACAGTTTAAACCCTTGGTTATGGAACTAACACTTAAGAGGTTAAACTTGAATTGAGGAACTAATAGGACAACCTTGAGAACTATATCCCAACCTAAATGAATATCCCTTAATCCAACAATGCTCACATGAATTCCATTAGGTAAAGAGACAGTTGTATTAGGTAATGTTTTGTAGGTGATAAAAGAGGATTTATCATGAATGATATGATTAGTTGCCCCTGAATTTATAACCCAAGCATTGATAGGTAAAATGTGACTATCAACTGAGCAAACATA
>OVBE01013040.1:0-12982 GCA_900406425.1 Iberis pinnata
CATTGAATATGATAGTGTTTCAAGCAAAATCAGAAACACTGCTACGATAAGATTAAACAACTCTAAGCTTTTCATTCTTTGCTTTCTGATATAGGCTGGAGGGAAGCACTTTATTTTCCAGATAAGAGTGTCTCCATTCAGTTTCACTCCCAATCATAGAACATTCACCGTTTCTAAATTAAACCAGGATGTCCTTCCAACTGTTGTTGAAAATGTATCAGTTATTTCTTACCGTATTTGTCTGTTCGTAGATGTGAGTATATATTTACCATTTTCATCTTTATTAATTACACTTTAAAATATTATAGGGTGTAAACACCATCCCAATGATTATGGAGAATCCAACAAGTTCCAATGCTGAAGATGATGTGGGTATTTTCTAAAAAGATGGGAATGAGCCAGGAAGTACTCGATATGGTCATGTTGAGAAGAAAAGAAAAAGAGGTTGTGAGTATTCCACAAAAGTCTGACCGTCATCCCTACAAACATTTTTTTGACTTCCCAACTTTTCAAATTTTTTGTTTTATATTTTAGATTTTTAATTTTCAGTCATCTACTTTTATCATTATGGTTTTTCATGGATCACATTATTATTTTCAAGTACTTAAGGGACGATATTTGACGGTTCATAAAAGATATTTTATGGTCTACCGGTACAAAGATTCGATACAATGATTGAAAAACAAAAAAATAACTGAAAAATAGTAACTAATTCTAAATATGTACATATAACATAATACATGTATACATTTCAAATATTTGTTCAAAATAATGTTTCATATTAATTTAATTATAATATTGTATTCAAGCATATAATCACAAAAGATTGAAAATAACAAGTCATTATGAGGTTTGAATCTATATTCCAACATTCTCTATAAACATTATTTTAATGGAAAATTTAATTTCAAAAAGGCAGCTGAATCTAAAATATTATAATTTGATTATGTTATTTATTATTTTAATTAAAAATAAAATTTAAGAAACCCGGATTTTGTTTTAACTTAAAAGTCTTTAATATTAATGGGCTGACACTGTAGATAGCCAATTTATAGCCAATTGTATACCAGTACTTTTTATTTCCGGTAGGGAATTTCTTGCACTACATAAGCCGGTATATAGCCGGTTTCGCAATCAGAATAACAAGCGTATGGAAAATAAGTTTCGTCACTCTGTCCATACTCCCTCTCATTGCTCTAGCCGATGGCATCTACGCGTTCTCGCCATTGGTCTCATCCCATGAGTCCGAAAATCATACATTAAAGCAGGGGATATTGCGGAAGAGGTTGGTTAGTTTTTCCACAATGAAACTTCTATAAAAATGTGTATTTCTTGTGTAATGTTTCATATGTCTCTATCAAAACTTCAGGTGATTGGGAATGTAAGGACTGTGCACCGAACCTAGCTACACAATTCTTAACAAATTCTAATTTTCGTTATTTCTAATTCCGGCATATAATACTAGCCTATGTTTTTAAGCACACCAAATCCGGTGCTTTACTTTGTAGTATATTTTTAAAAATAAATAATTAGCACTCTAATTAGGCTACTAAAAATAGGGTTAAGATTGAATGAGGAAAACGCTACAGAAACACCACCAAAATATACTATATTAAACATAAATCATTTATTAAAGTTAAGGAAGGTCATTCGTGTAATCCAAATTAATAAATAAATGACTACCATCCTAAAAATAAAAAATACATAAACAATAACTACTAAAAAATAATACGTTTAATGACTAATATTATAAAAAAATGCTAAACCCAGTAAATGGTTGACATACAAAAAATGTCTCAACTAAGTTTATAGGAATATCAACATTCTAAAATGAATGTCGAAATGGAATAAACATTAATACATTTACTTTAAAGTTTAAGAATTCAAAAAGTCCAAAAATCTTTTATAGGCTTTATAAACTTGCCCATCGAACCTACAAAAACAAAAACACACAAATTTCATACTAGAATGGATCATAACAAAACTGAAATCATCCGTCTAGAGTATTTTCCTCAAGATCTTCTTGGCATCATAGTGGCAAAGATAGGTGAATCAAACCCTCAAGAAAATTTCAATTGCATCAGCTCTTGCAAGGAATTAGGGGTGAGTGTTCATAAAAAACGTGTATAAAAGCCTCAACTTGACACCATTGGTGAAGAAACCTCTTGCATCACTTAAGTACCCTACAGTCATGGGGAGATGCTTGGCAAACAAAAATCCAAATGCCCGCTACATTAGAGGTATCATCCAATACTTTGTCCTTAACCATGATACTGAAGGAATAAAAATTTTAAGTATCGTAGGCTCGCATATAATTTCGGGCATAAAGAGGCAATTTACCTCTATGCTATGATACTTTTGTGAATGAGTATGTTCGAAGAAGGTAAGAGCTATTTAAGACAGCTCAAATAAAAGGAGGATGGTGCCATACTTGAAAACTGCTGGAATAACTTCAAACAATCATTGGATGAGATTGATGTAAGGAGAAATAAATGCTATTTTGTTTCTCTGCGGAAGATGCAACCAAACTGTCACCTCACAGATATTGACACCTTATGTATAGAGTGTATCTACTACAACAAGATATTCAAGTTTATCTTCATGATATAATTTAGCATCAATGAGTTTGATATTTTTTTTTTCAAAATTTTTCTAAAATGTTTCAAGCCTAATACATATGGCCTTGAAGCTTAGATGTTTATGTTTTCTTTCTTCTCTTACATGTTCGGACTTGTAAGAAATTTTCACATTGAATAAGATCCAGCTCTTATGTTCTAATCTATTCCATACGAGTTTACGGTCATAATAAAGTAAATAATACCATAAAAGAGATGTCTTGTGACGGGTCAAAAACGTACGGGTCATAGTCACTCTTGTATTTATATGTCACCAAACTGTAGGCTCATCATAACCGAACCATCACACAGTAAACAAAATTCAAAATGTTTGAGATTTGATTGAGTTAATAAAATTATATCAAAAATAACCTTTGATCGCACAATTTCAGTACCACATACATGTGCGATCCAAGCACTGAAAGTCCTACAATATGACAACATGGAAATTTAGGAGACTTTTAAAATTAAACAAAAAAAGGGATTACTGCATAAACAATTGTACAACTATTTCTCAACTTCACATTTGTTAAAAAAAATTATATATCTCGAAAAAGCTTATAATCAATGTGTTTGTCGTAGAGTGCCTGCCGAGAACGCAATGTAATAGGGGGTAGATATTAACAGAAAATGCTCATGAAAAATGAACTATAGAGCTGAGAAAAGTCAACCCATAAATGATATGTTACTTTCACAATAATTTACTTATGGGAACTCCTACACATATGATTATTTCACTATCGATTTCTTTTAGAATAGTACATCAATTCGACGAAACAAGAATGAACTTGTTATAAACCTTGTTGAGTCTATCTGATTTGTAAGTATAAATGTCTGCGTCTTCTCAATAATCTACACCCCATAAATTCAGCCGCTTCATACAAGTACAATGGGATATGGTTTGTTACGTAAAATTTGAAGAACAAAAAGTAACCAAGGTTATTCACATAACAGTCCAATGACATATATGAAGAACAGAAAATTCCTTAAGAGCCACTTGCATTGTATAGTTTTTCTTAGCAGTTTCAAACTCTTCAACCCATCATAATTTTGCCACTATCATTCGTATTATATTATCTTTATAAAATTCTAATAAAGTTAACAATAAGTTACTACCTAGTAACTAACAATTAGGTCTATAGGCATCAACACAAGAGCAAATAAGAACTGATAACTAACACACTGAAAAGAAATAAAATTAAACAAGGGGTTGTTGTGCAACAACATTCGGTATTTCCTAATTATAATTCAAACAAACATAACAATCAATATATTAGTCTAATATAAATCTAAACTACTGAGGAGCATTGATTTAAGATTTTTTTAAAAAAGGAAAGACGGATAGACAAATATATCCAATTTATTGTGGTAACTAATGCACCAAATTAAAAACAAAAAAGAAGATAAAAATTAGAAGGTAACACAATGAGAAGAAATTAGTAGGCTTACCACCTACATCTCTAAAATTCTATGCGTGAAAAACTATCGAATCACATTGAATATCAAATGGTTCACATAATTTCTTATATACTAAGATTCATAAGATATAAATACTGAAACAGGAAGTAAGAGAAAAAGAGACAACAACTCTCTTGAGAATGAAAAAAAAAATGACCAAAATAACTAAAGAATTAAAAGGGAGCCCAATGGAAGAATAAAGTAAATAAATCTCTATCCCTATTAATTTGTTACAGTCTTCTACAATCACCACTTGCAAACAAAACATTCAGACTTAATTTTCCACTCCAGACACAAGTACTCTATTGGCTTCTCCTAATACAAGTACGAAAACTACTAGGCGTAAAGGTAAATTTATAACATGACAAGATGATGTTAATACGAAAACGAAGAAGAGAACTACATCTATATCCTAATCACTGCTAGCATCAAGAAAATAATGTGTGCTCCTAACAGAAAATAACAACAATATTAGACAACACTAACACATTGACAATATTAGACTCCCAAGTTTGGACATCTATACATCTTTGATACAACAAATGAAGTTCGAAATAGAATTTCAGAGATGACAACCACTTCTAAAGCTAATGAACTAGATGAGAAAATAGTGTGGGAGTTGATCAACACAGTTGTTACATTCAAATATTGTTTGGCAAAAATTTTTATAAAAGCAAGGGACTGGTACGAAAAAGGAGAGGTCCAAGAGTTTAGCATCAAACTGATTGTGAGAAAAACAAGGAAGACCATATGATATGCCAACCACATATGAGATTGCTGGATTAATTGTGGTAGATTTAACAAGTAATATAGGGGAAAGTGATGTTATAGTACACCATAAGACATATAGCCTAGAACAAATAAATGATTTACATCCTCTATTCCGTTTTGAATATATTCCCATATGGGACACTCTTTCATTTCCCGAATGGGAAGAAGACGCGACATGACGGGAATGAGAATTCTCGATGTCCCATTTGGGACAAGTATACAAGATTGTACAAACATATTATATAATCATGTTTCACATATGTATACAAATATAAATACACTAATATCTTATTATTCTAATATTTCTAGTTTAGATATTAACTAAGATTTAAACTATATAAAGTAAACCTAATTAGGTATTAGTAACGATTACAACTTAATTGTTTTTGTACTTCTAAAAGAAATTACAAAAGAAGATTTCATCATTCATAATTCTACAAAGAGACACGAGGCTTTGCTACTATTTAAAACACATATAATTGACATTAATGCTATTTAGAACATGAATAATTATTTTAGCTTTAGTGATTATTATTTGTGTGTCGTTGAAGATTAACTAAGTGCTATAAAAAAATTGTTGTATTTTCGGGAATTACCGTCCCATCCCATCCCGTTCTCGTCCTGGATCTAAAATGGGACATATATTTTTGTTCCCGAATTCCTTTCCCATTCCCGTTCCTAAAAATTCCCGTTCCTAAAAATTCCTGTTCCGAATTCCGGTATGCCCACCTCTACCTCTATTCATGACCTTGCAACACCCTTTATTGTTTTCCTATGGTGAAATTGGATTCTATGAAGGAATACAAATTGTCGAAAGTGAAGCCAATAGGAGAAAAAGAACTTTCGTAACTAAACGAGAGTACTATGCCTACAAAATCCAAACAAGACTAAGAAAAAGGATGACGATTGTTAGGTCCAAACTTTTATTGCGTCATTTTATTGTAGATGCATACACATCAATAGAAGAAGAACATTTGTGGTGGTATCGATTCGATCAAAAGAAATTAAGGGCTGATCTTTACAATAATGTCAAATATGTACTTACTAGGGGTGACTCAAATGCCACATCGATTGGGAAAAAGTGATATTACCAGCAAGTTATACAGGTAGTCCATGATACATGGTCAAAAAATATCATGATGCAATGGCTATATGTCGTTGGTATGGAAACCCATATCTATTTATCACTATAACGACGAATCCAAAGTGGGAAAAAATACAACAACACTTAAAAGCATATGGGAATGGCAAAATTAAATTGGGCGAGCTTCTAAATGACTTTAACAAAGATCTATACTTCCCAAAACCAATTGCAGGTTAGCTCTAATATTAATTAATACTCCTTAGTAAATTACAACTAACTTTTCCCCCTTTAATAAAATAGTGGTGCACGCAATTGAGTTTCAAAAGCGAGGCTTGCTGCATGTTCACATACTCATATGGTTGCATGGAAAAAAAAACCCACACCAATGGAAATAGACAAATATATTTCAGTTGAAAAACTAGATAAAGAATAAGATCCAAAAGGTTACAAACTCGTGAAGCAACATATGATGCATGTACCATGTGAAAAAGACCGTTCATCCTCTCCATGCATGGAGAAAGGAGTTTACGGGGTGAAAATTCCCCAGACAGCTAGCACCCGGAACTACAATAAACGAAGGGGGGGGGGGGATATACGGTATCAGAGGTGAGTTAATGAGATAGTTCTGATAATGGGCCAAAATCATCTAGATAATCGGTTCGTCGTGCCATAAAATCTAGCGATTTGGAAGAAGTACAAAGCATATGTCAATGTTGAATGGTGCAACAAGTAGAACACAATCGAATACCTTTTCAAATACATTACCAAAGGAGTTGATAGAGCAACATTTATCATCCAAAATGGGAATAGTGACAATGCACAAATAGATACGAATTCAACCGAAGGAAAAAAAATGAGATAAATTAGTATTTGGATTATCGTTATTTATCAGCATGTGAAGCCATGTGGATAATATTCATGTTCAACATCCACCACCACTATCCAGCAGTACAACATCTTCCTATTCACCTTCCTGGACAACATACTACAATTTTTGAAGAGGAGGAAAATCTTGAACATGTTTAATTTCATTACAGACATGGGAGAACTATGCTTACAAAATGGTTTGAGCTCAATAAAATCTCAGAAGAAGCAAGGAAATTAACGTACGTGGAACTACAAAGTTTATTTCTCTGGGATAGAGCTAAAAACATTTATTCAAGATGAAAGCAATATGGAACCATTGGAAGGGTAGTTAACATACACCGAGCTGCAGGTGAGAAGTATTATCTTCGAATGTTGACTAACATCGTAAAGGGACCAAAAAGTTTCAAAGATTTAATGACCGTATGAGGAATTTTACGACCAAATTTCAAATCAGCATGCTACGCAAGAGGGTTGCTAGATGAGGACAAAGAATGTCATGATGTTATGGACGAAGCATCACAATGGGCTACATCATACTTGCTTCGAAATCTCTTTGTATTGATATTGATATATTGTGAAGTTTTGAACCCACTAAACTTTGGAATCTCTGTTGGGAATAAATGGCTGATGTACTGCACATGCAATAAAGAGTTCTAAATCCCCCCCCCCCCCACCAANATAAGACTACACATTGATAGAGGTTGAGAAAGTACTAAGACAACATGATAGATTGTTGTCATATTTTACAGATATGCTGAAGCTAAACCATACAATTTTAGAGGAGCTCAATCTTTCTCTCCTAAACCAAGAGTTTCAGTTTTTCATGACAGCAGAAAAATATTTGCACCAAAAGCTACTTCCAAAGCTGAACATGCAACAAAGAAATATTTATGACAAAGTTTTTAACTCAGTGAATAATGAAGAAGGCAAATTGCTCTTCCTTTATGGAGCTGGAGGCACATACGAAACTTTTGTGTACAACACACTGATTTATGCTATGAGATAAAAGGAGAAAAATGTCATGCCAGTTGCTTCATCATCCATTGCAGCTTTACTACTACCAGGTGGAAGAATAGTACATTCAAGATTTAAAATACCCCTTAATGTGCACGAGGAATCAATGTGTGAAATTAAAGTAGGATCAACACTTGCACAAGAAATAAGTAAAGTAGATCTTATTATTATGGATGAGGCACCAATGGCCCATCGATATACATTCGAAGCAGTTGACCGAACGCTAAGGGATATTTTATCAATCAATGACGAGAACGTTTTATCAAAACCTTTTAGAGGGAAAATAGTACTTCTAGGAGGTTATTTCAGACAAATATTACTGGTGATAACTCAAGGAACACGACAAGAAACTGAATGTGCAGCACTAAATCGTTCATATCTTTGGGATTTATATGAAAATACTTGTTAACACAAAATATGAGACTACATCCAGAAGAAAATCAATTTGCAAAGTGGATTTGAGAAGTAGGATATAAAGTTTCACCAAAGTAAAGAAAGGAGCGTGATGAATATAATCAAGATGATTGCATCATAATTGATGAGAATCTAATGTTATAGGAGACAGGGAACCCACTAGAGGTGTTATGAGCATCAGTTCTCCCAAATTTTGCAGTTTCGTTTCAAGACTTGGACATGCTTAGAGAGACAACAATTTTAACTGCAAAAAATAAAACAATAGATGAAAACACCTACTTACTATCTAAAGTGCATGGATTGGAAGTGGAATACTTAAGTAGTGACATCATACGAGATAATGAAGGAAAATTAGTCGAAGATTTTGAAATGTCATACCCTGTTGAATATCTAAATGTATTGAAATATCCGGGGATACAAGCTCATAGGTTATGCTTAAAGGTCGGTGTCCCAATAATGCTAATTAGAAACTCAACCAGAAAGAACGATTATGCAATGAAAAAGACTAATTATTACCCATATGGGCACAAGAGTCATAGAAGCTGACATTATATCAAGCACGAGAGAGAAGAAAAAGTTACTAATCCCACGAATAACGCTATCACCGCAAGATTCAAAGCAACAATTTATCATAAGAAGGCAGAAATTCCAGTGCGGATAGCGTACGCAATGACAATAAATAAAAGTCAAAGACAAACCTTGAATAGAGTTGCACTATATATGCCACACCCAATGTTCAGCCATGGCCAACTCTACGTCGCTTTATCACGTGTCACATCGCCAAAAGGTCTAAAAGTCCTAGACACATCCAAGAGTGACAAATCAAAAAACTATGTCACAAATATTATGTACAAAGAAGCTTTTCATGATTCACCACAATTACATGTACCATATCTACCTACAAAAACACACATTTGCCCAAAAATAAATTATAATAAAAAATTATTGTTACATTCCATATCATGCAAGAAAAATCTAAACAAATATGACTTTAAAACGCTGCAGGAATGAAAGACGATGCAAAGATCTCATCGACAATCATGGAATATGACTACAATTAACAGCAGGTAAAGAGACCAACACCTCAATCCAAAATAAAATTTTAAAAAGGAACCTATATTTATATACAAGTAGACTAGCACAAACAATATCAACATATAACCAAAGTACTATTTCAAGTCTAAATAAAGATACACAACATAATCGCTTTCATTACAAGCGTAATTTTTTTTTTTTTAAAAAACAAGAATCATAAATTTTCAACAATTTAATATAACTATATATAATTAAATTCACATCCATATAACATGGCTAATTAACGCCAAAAAATATTTTTTTTCTTTAACTTAACCAATTGGGAAATGGAGTAAAAATAAAATGGTAGACGTTGTATTAAACAAAAAAATTAATCCAAATAAGATAATGTAACAAATGTTAAAATAATCCAACATCGATCATAAAGTGCACCCCTTAGCCAAAGAAAACAAGGAGTCTAAAAGTCGTATACTCAATCAAACAAATAAAATCTTATATCATCTAAATTAAAATAAACTACCATATTCACAAAACCTTTTTTCTCTTGTTTAGGGTATGAAAAATCACATTTAAGAAAGATCACCTCAAAGGAACAAGCTACAGAGATTAGTTCTGGGAGATTCAAAGAAAACATTAAAGTCACAAAATGAACTGACACTATTATGTTTTCATGGAATCATAATTGTTGTATTGTTCGCAACAACCGTGGCAGTAGTGACACTATTAAGTTTTTATGGAATCATAATCTCGAGAGATTGTTATATTATTTGCATTAGTGTTTCTGTGAATCATCGTGACTTACCTTTGATAGCTCTTACAATCTACTAGAAGCTTTTGATGTATAGTCAGTATAGTTTCTCTGGTGCATGCGTATCTACCTTTTACTCACCAACGTAGCCATTAATATACTTCTATGCAATGTACCAACAAAGGTGAAAGAACAGTCTTGCAACTACGAGTTGTGATATATAATAGGCACAAAAATAATAGTTGGGTTGTTATCTAAATAGTAAAAAAATTCGACTAATCTTCACTGCCTAATCATAATCACACATATTAGCTGACAAAAAAAGGTAGAAAATTTTTTAATTACAAATACGGTCGTACCACAACCATCGACTCATATAACAAACAACCCAGGAGAAGATTTATCCCTCTGTACACCAACTATTGACCAGGAATGAACTTGCCATGTACTTGTCGCAAACTCAGAAAACAATAATACTGAAATGTCAATAAAGCTTAAACTATAAATTCCAGAGAGGATGGGTAGCAAATGACATAATAAACTAAATACACCAACGAGAAACCCCAACATGTAATTAAATTAAAACCAATTGTAGTAGAACTATAAACTAAATTCACATAAGCTGGTACACATACGAACCATTATCGTCTTTATGCAGATCAGAAGTAGCAAATGAAAAACAAATTAATCTCAAACATAGATTGAGAACATCCCAAATATGATAAAAAAGAATTCTCAAAAGCTCGCCGAAACGACACTCCAACTGGGTCAACAATCTAGAGATCTTCATTCCATTAAAAATTCACCATCAACGCTAATCTAAACTAAATTAACTCAGTTACCACCGTCTTCCTCCTCTCCCACTCCAAATGAGATGTGTGTTTCTGTCCCACCACTGCCGCCTCCTATGTCGTTATGTCACTGTAGCAAATCCCACGGTACGTAAAATACCAGAATGACTGGAATAGGACCTCAACCCAAAACTACCCCAGACACCGTATGGCATACAATCATGCAAAATATGTTCTAATAAGTGACAACTCTCTATTTAGGGTTTGTGGTTGTATAGGAAACAAGGAGCATGACAAAATGATTTAAAAGAAATTGGGCATTTATGGAACATAACAAAATTGACACATAAATTTGGTGAACAACCCAAAACATTTATAAATGGGATATCACAAAACCAAACCCATTAATAAACATACGAACCATCAGGTCTTGGAAAAAAGAACAATGTGGTCTTTTGGGTGTTGCGTACTTTTAGTTTGTTCTAGCAAATAAACATACTAGGAAAATCAACTCGTTTAAACAAAATGAGCTTCTTTGACTGATATAGAAATTAACATAAAATAATAGAAAATAGCGATTTGATTATATAACCTGATTACACAAAAACAGACCCATAAAAACATAGCATTTTTCCAACAACAAAAAAACACTTATTTTACTTACAAAAATCACACAAAATATTTAACTACTAAAAATATATACATTGTTTAAATATACAAAATATATCCATAAAATAGATTAACAACTATCTCAAATAGAAATAATATGTTATTTAATAGTCTAATGCTTAAAAGAATAAACTGCCTCGAAATCCATAAAGAATAATTATCCCTCAATCTTATACAACATTATATTGTTAAAATATGGTGTTATGTGCTTTAAATTTCCGGAAAAATATGATCCTGCGCGAAGTGCATGGGTCTTGCCCTAGTATATAGAAAATCAGAAAAAAACATATTCCACTTTGACAAGAAATATAGAATATTAAACCAAATATAAATGCATTGGTGAAATTCATCATGGATAACGAGTTCAACTTGCACTTGTCAGATTACCATTCGTCTCTACCACACAGGATAAGACATAGTTATATACATTGATCTCGTCCAACACATACTTTTAAATCTTCACAACCGAATGATAGCTTGAACAATCACTTCTGATAACTAGCTTACCTGAAAAAAATAAAAGAGAATGAGTAATTTAAATTACTCAGTGAGTTATGAACACTAGGACCTACACTAAACACATTAACAATTGGCTAATCACATTCACCATTCATTACATCATATATAATTGAATATCATATTTACACACACATATATATATATATCCAACAATCAACACACAAATTTAACAATATCCATATTTCTTCATTCTATTACTATCTTCTAGGTTATCAATCAAACACAAATTCACTCTTGCCTTGAGTAAGCACTCCACAACAATACGAGGTTGAATTAGCTTTACATAATCTGAACCCATTTACGAGGTATGATTAGCTTTTTATAACTTTTATACCCGTCTGCAAAGTTCGGTTAACTCTTTATAACATTTGGACCCATCTCGACTTGTTAGTCAATTATTGAGCTACAATAAACTCATCAGTCCAATGTAGACCACACTCATATTCACCATCATCTCAATGATGATCCATTTCATATTACACATATTCTCATGATACAATTATTCTTCATTTAACTTGTGCATCAAACTAACATTATTTCATTTCCACTTAATGCTTATGATTCATTTTTAATAGGTCAATCAAACACTCGAAGACATATAGTCGATTATATAAATTTAAGATCATACTCAGCAATTCATACTGAAGAAGCTTATAAAAAAGTTAATTTGTTACTATGGTTCATGTCCTCATCTTAGCCACTTGAAGAAGAAGAAGACGCAACTTCCTTTTCATAATTTTTCACATTACAAGAAATCAACGGTAAATCGATGGTCATTATCATCGCTATTGCGTCGATTATGGACATAAACTATATAATGATGACGAAAAAACCAGTCGTCCATAGGACGTCAGTAAAAAAAAATCCGTCGTAATTAAGTCATACATTACTGATGGAATTACAACACCATTATTATGACAACTCCTTCCGTCGATATTAGTTCCATCGATATTATGTTGGTAATAAACTAACAGAATACCGAAAAATTATTTTAAAT
>OVBE01013041.1:2918-12982 GCA_900406425.1 Iberis pinnata
AAAGCAAATTCGATTTTACTTCCTTCAACAGAGACGAGTTTCACTTCTTATGTTTCTTACGGTTTCATGATTTTTGTTTATGAAATCGTTTTTCACTTTCGTCTCTTAACGTTGCTATAAAATTTGTTTTTTTATCAAATTCGTTTTATTCTACGAATTTTGCATCACGTTTATGTTAAGGTTCTTTACGGTTCTACTATAGTCTCCGCGAAATGTTTCATAAAATTTACTCTTTTTCCATTTAAAATCAAAAATAGCAACGAAGTTCGCGATTCGTTAATCGTTTATGCGAAATGTTTCTGATTTTTATTACGTTTCTGCTTTGCAAACGCATTTGTGCGATTCTACGAAAATTTTCACTTTACGGTTTATACTACTAAACCGGTTCACTAATATTGTTGCTTTCTTTTAACATAAATGGCAACCAATACTGATGACGTTGATGTGACTGAAACGCATCAAACCGACGGTCTGACAACGGATTCTGTTGACGGTCAAAGCAATACTCCATATGTTGATACTGTAACCCGAGACCTGTTTGGAGTTCGTCTCCAAGGCTCAACTGTTCCACAGGAACCGTTTCTGACTCTTTTACCCACTGCAATGGCGCAAGGGTTAATTCCTGACAAGTTCGACGACAAGAACTTTAAGACGTGGCAAAAGAAGATGCTCTTCTATATGAGCAATGTGAAATGTGAGAAATTTCTCAAGGAGGATCCGCCGATTGTTCCATTCAAAAACAAGGATCCGCAACTTCTTACCGCGATTGACTCATGGAAGCATGCAGACTTTGTGTGCCGAGGTTGTATTCTAGGCTGTCTCACAAACGTGTTGTTTGACGTCTATGCTACAGAAGCACGCACCTCTAAGGAACTATGGATGACCTTAGAGAAGAAATACAAGTCTGATGATGTTGGTTGTCAGAAATATGTTGTAGCAAAGTTTTTGGACTTTAAGATGGTGGACTCAAAACCCATCATGGAGCAAGTTAATGCGCTATGTATGTTGTGCCATGAGATAGCGGCTGAGGGAATGTCAATCTGCGAGATCTTCACTGTCAACTATTTCATCAAGAAACTTCCCCCGAGTTGGTTAAGTTCCAAGAACTATCTCAAGCACAAAGAGAAACCAATGTCGCTTTCTGATGTCATCATGCGGCTTCAAATGGAAGAAATGAACCGCTCCAACTTTCAAGATATGGAGCAACACACTGTCAATGTGGCTGAACATAAGAACAAAGGCAAGGGGAAGCTGACAAACCTGAAAAATGCCTTGAAACCTTCTTCTGCATCGTTCAAGAAGCAAGGTAAAGCTCCTCAGAAGAAATTCCAAGGAAAGTTCCACAAGTGCGGCAAAAAGGGTCACAAAGCGGACGTTTGTCGAAGCAAACCTAAGAATCTCGGACAAGCTCAGGAAAATCTTATCGAGGAAGATATGTGTGCCGTTGTGAATAAGGTAAACATGGTGGATGACAATCCAATGGAGTGGTGGTATAACACTGGAGCAACCACTCACAGCTGCACAGATCAGACCATGTTTTCTACATATCAAAAGAGCACGTCTAAGGAGCACATGTTCAAAAGAAACATGGAAACGTCTAAGGTTTCGGGTCGAGGCAAAGTGGTTCTGAAGATTATTTCAGGTCGTGAGCTCACACTCAACAATGTGAAGCATGTACCGGACATGAGAAAGAATCTCGTTTCAGGATCTCTGCTGAGCAAAGCTGGATTTGGAGTCGACTTTGAAGCTGACAAGCTGGTACTAAGGAAAAATGGAGTGTATTTCGGAAATGGTTATGAAAAAGGAGGACTTGTCAAGTTGTGTGTAATGACATTCCTTCGTTCTGATAAAATTGCAAACGCTAATGTTGTAATTGCTGACAGTTCAATTAATAATAATAATTTTGTTGTTTATTTGGTTGAGTCGTTTGATGTTTGGCATGAAAGACTTGGTCATGTGAATTACAAAGATTAATGAACTTAAACATCATTCCGAAAGTCAAAGTAAATAAAAATAATTGTGAAGTTTTCGTTCAAGCCAAACTCACAAAAACTCCGTCTAAACAAGTAAATCGAACCACCGAACCACCGAACCACTCAGTTTAATACATACATATTTATGTGATCTGAAATTTATACAAACCCGAGGTGGTAAAAAGTACTTTGTAACATTCATAGACGATCACACAAAGTATTGTTATGTGTACTTGTTACGAAGTAAAGATGAAGCGTTGTCAAAATTCAAAGAGTACAAAACCGAAGTTGAAAATCAGCTCGGTAAAACTATCAATATAGTCTGAAGTGATAGAGGCTGTGAGTATGATGGTCCATTTAATGATTTTTGTAATCAAGCAACATGGAATTATACATCAAACAACCGCTCCCTATTCACCTGAATCCAACGGAGTTGCAGAACGCAAAATCAAACTCTTAAAAAGATGATGAATGTAATGCTGCAAGAATCTGGATTACCCCAGTCAATGTGGGGGAGGGGAAGCTTTGCTCACAACGAACTATATCCTCAATAAGATACGGCATAAAGTAACGGGAAAAACGCCATATGAACTATGGAAATGTGATGTACCTTCGTACAAATACCTTAAAGTGTGGGGGTGCCTTGCAAAAGTCGCCGTACCACCTCCGAAAACGGTCACAATTAGACTGAAAATAGTGGACTATATTTTCATTGGATATGCGCACAATAGTAGTGTTTATCGGTTTCTGGTTCACAAATCAGATATACCTGCTATCCAAGTAAATACAATTATGGAATCGCGTAATGCGTGTTTTTTTAGAACATCTTTCTGTGCAAGGGAAAACAACGTCCAAAACGGACACTTGACCAAAGAGACAGAAAAGCGGCGACCACTTTCGAAACTTCACCCAACAAAGTGGAAGTGGAAGACGTAGAGAACGAACCTCGCCGCAGCAAAAGAGGTCGTAAAGAGAAATCTTTTGGCGATGATTCATGATGGTGTTTCTCGCAGAGAAAGAACCACATACTTACACTGAAGCCATGTCTATACCTGACGCACCTCATTGGAAGGAAGCAGTTAATAGTGAGATCAATTCAATATTGCAAAATCATACATATGAGATAACTGATCTACCCGAAGGGTCAAAAGCACTAGGGTGTAAATGGATTTTCAAAACTAAACTTAAAACCGATGGCTCGGTAGATAAGTACAAAGTTTGGCTTGTCGTTCAAGGATTCAGGCAAAAAGCAGGTCTGGATTTCTTTGATACATATTCTCCGGTCACGCGAATAACTTCTATTCGAACGTTAGTAAGTATTGCTGCTTTGAGAGGCCTTGAAATACATCAGATGGATGTCAAAACCGCCTTTCTAAATGGTGACTTAGAAGAGGAGATTTATATGAAACAACCTGAAGGGTTTGTTGTTCCAGGACATGAGCACAAAGTGTGTCGACTTGTCAAGTCATAATATGGACTTAAGCAAGCTCCAAAACAATGGCATAAAAAATTTGATAATGTCATGATATCAAATGGTTTCAACATAAATGAATGTGACAAATGCATATACACCAAAAATACTCCATCTGGATATGTTTTGTTATGTTTGTATGTTGATGACATGCTCATTTTTGGAAGAAATAATGACGTTATTTGTCAAAATAAGAATTTACTACATAGTAATTTTGACTTGAATGACATGGGATTAGTCGATGTCATTCTTGGAATAAAATTCATAGACATGATGGCGGACTCATTTTATCCCAATCACATTATGTTAAAAAGATACATGCTAGGTTTAAAACCTAATCAAATGGAACCTCTAAGACTCCGGTGGACCCTCATATTCACTTGACTAAAAATCCAGGTGATGCAGTGTCACAAGTAGAATATGCACGAGTCACCGAAAGTCTGATGTACTTAACCAATTGTACTAGACCCGACTTAGCGCACGCCGTAAACGTCCTAAGTCGATATACGAGTAATCCAGGACATAAGCATTGGAAAGCTATAACTAGAGTATTAAACTACCTACATTATACCAAAAACTATGGACTGCACTATGGTCGAGAACCAAGAGTTATAGAAGGCTTCAGTGATGCAAACTGTAGTTGATTCTTGATATTACTCGGTTTTAATGTTTTATAGTAAGCATTTATGCTTTCTATTAAACGTTATCTGGGCTTTTCTCTGCAAAATTGGTATGTTTTCAGGTTTCTAGGTGTTCGGAGCGTTTTGGATGCAAATTAGCATATTTAGGTGCAGGATCCGGCATAAAGGTCAGAAGTTTTACAACATTTTTAAGATGCTACAATAGATGGAAAAAGCTGAAATTTTGACGCAAGATATCCACGTGAGTTAGCTTTCATATGGAAGTGGTTTGAAATAAATCCATTGATGCATTCAAAAGTTATGGAGATTTTACTGAAGACTGGTCAACCTGACTCGCCGATGAAGCAAGTGCAAGTTTAGACCGATCGGTCCAAACTCTCGGGAAAAATCAGAAAATATGGACTGATCGGTTCAAAGTTGGACGGATCAGTCCGGACCGACCCGGAGTAGCTGGATCGATCAATCCAACCTCCTGCGAGAAATTTGGAGATTTTCCATATTTTGCACATGTGTTCTCGAGACCTATCAATTTTTCCTATTTTTATATTTTATCTTTTTTACACTATAAAAACTTCTTAGCTAGGTTTTATTTCATTAAGATTTATTTTATTTTGGAGAGAAGTACTGAGGGAGTAGAGATTCAGACCTTTGTATTTGGAAAAGAATTTTTGAACCCTTTCCATTATATCTCTATTTATTTTATCATGTGTTCTTCAAAGATGTTGATTTTTGATTGCTTGTCAATGTATGAGTAGTTCACTAGTTATGTTTTAGGGTTTCCTAGGGAAATCAAGGTTTGATTGTTAGATTTGTCGTAAGGGGATAATAATTGTTAGGTTCTTAGTCTAGAATTGTTATTAATGCATGAATTAGAGTAGCTAATTAGTGCATTGATATTGAACTGATAAGCACAAAGAGATTTGGTTTAGAAGTTAGATCTAGTCTAGATGAATAAGTGATTTTTCTTGCGAGAGTATTTTCTTGATTGCTTATGAACAATTGAATCTGAACTGTGTTGCATGTTTTGTTATTTAAAAGACGGCGAGAGTTTGTCTCTGATCATTTGAGAATAGAGTTTAATACTCCGAGGGGAGATTATTTCATCTTTGTCTTTCATGTTAAGAACTATTTTCAAAGAAAATTCCTGAATGATAAATTAACTTTTAATCCTGATTACCTGTGGTTTCCCTGATGCCTGGCGCTTTTATTTCATAGTTTGAACCGTTTTCTATTTACCATTTTGATTCGCTATAATCAACCTTTGTTATTTCTACTTTAGCTTGATTTGAAACTGAAATTGAAACGTGTATTTCTAGTCTATGTGGATTCGATACCTATACTTTGCTACATTGAATTGTTCTCCACAGTATTTTTTATGATTTAAATTCTAGACCTATCAATTTTAAGAACTCGAAATCCACAAGTGGATACGTCTTTATGTTAGGCGGTGCAGCAATTTCCTGGAAGTCTGCAAAACAGACGGTGATAGCCACATCAACAATGGAATCTGAATTCATTGCTCTCAATAGAGCAGCTCAAGAAGCTGAGTGACTATGAAACTTCTTGGAAAATATTCCAACATGGGAGAAACCAGTGCCGGCAATACGTGTACACTGTGATAGTCAATCGGCTATCTTCCCGGCATTAAACACCATGTATAATGGTAAGTCTCGTCACATAAGACGCCGACATAAAACCATTAGAAACTTGATCTCAACAGGAGTACTCACAATATATTATATCAAGTCTGCCAACAACCTAGCTGATCCGTTCACTAAAGTTTTGGCAAGAGATCAAGTAGTAAAATCATCAAAAGGAATGAGTTTAAAAGCCTATGACTAACGATGCGGTTTGGAGGTAACCCCACCTAATTGACTGGAAATCCCAAGAAATAGGTTCAAAGGGACAACTAATTCAAACCAAATCGAACACTGTGAGATTTATATCTCTACCCATTACCTCAGATGATTAAACAGTGATCGACCTGTCATTTTATAAGGGTAAACATTTGGCTTTTAATGATTCCATAGCTTAATATATTGAAGTAGGGCATGATACTTCTGAAATAAGCTATTGGCAGATTACCTAATGAGTGTGAAATGCAGCCGTTTCTAGGAGAATGAAGGAAAGACTATATTCTCTAAGTTCACTCGCGATAACCAGGCAAGTTCAGAGCCAAAATGAACACCATAGAGAACTAAATTTTATGAGAAAATGAAGTTGTGTTGTAGCTATTGTCTAAGTTTACATCAAAATCCGGGAGGTTCAAGACATCATGATCACCTCCTGGCCAAGTAAACTCGATAGTTATTAACTACGAGTGGTTCAAAGCTTAAAAATTGCTACCATCTCAGAAGCAGTTAATTTTCGTTACAATCTCGAAAAGTCTGTCGGTCTGTCTAGTCTTTTAAGTTGGTCTAGTAAGTCCAGTCTTTAGAGTTTATCGAGTCGTCATATGGTTAGAGGTTATTTCTATTCATGTGGGGGATTGTTGGAACTTTATCTTTAACAATGACTAACTATCACTTTTCCGGTGAATATTCCGGCAACGTCTTTGCCCGGAATTAACGGATTATGAGCCCACTGGAAAGCTTGTAGCTTGGGCTAAAAAATGGACTATTCATGTGTTAAAATTAAAGTCATATTGAATGAGAAATGTGAGGTTGAAGTATGATGGTTGAGATTGAAAAAGTTAACAAATTCATTTAAATAACCAGAACAGAACCGAACCGGTTCAATTTAATTGAACAATTGTGATTGTTCAATTTTCGGTTATTTAAATCATCTTCTTTTCCATCGCTTGATCTGACGTAAAAAAAATCAGAAAAAACAAAAATTTTGACAAACATAAACTTCAAGTCTCTTCAATTCGGTCTTCAATCGTTGATATTACATCCATCAATCTGTCACTGTAAGTGTCTCGAGATTGTACGCATTAATTACATTCGTTGTAAATCTGATTTTCAGTGTGGTAATCAGATTTGTTAACGGTTTTATCGTGGGATTCAAAAATCGCTTTAAACCATCAAACTACGGGAAATTTATTGGATTAAGGAAAGAGATTTTCACGACTACGTTCTTCGTTTTATCTTTGTTCTTAAATCGATTTTACATTACAAGTTTGTTTTACTCGATTCCGAGTTTGCAGTTTTAAGCCTTCAGTCCGAAGTAGCCTATAAGCTCTTTCTTACACTTTTCACAATTTTATACACGTTCGTATTCTACCGAACTTGAGTTCCGATTGTAATCAGGGGCGGACGCACGTTGACCCTTATGGGTTCAACTGACACCTCATTTATTTCATAAAACTTATATGTAGGCTAATAACAATTGTGATCAGCAACCTAAGTGGTAAATTTATTTCATATTGACACCTCTTACCTAGATTCAATGCTCTTAAAAAAGAATTTATAAGAAACTTTAGTCATTTTATTTATTTATAATATATAATTGAACCCTCTAAAATAATTTTTTTAGGGTTCGTCACTAATATTGTAATACAATGAGAATACAAATACAAATACAAAACAGTTGACTAAACTATTGAGTAAAGACACTAATTCACCGACTTAGACCTCACTATAATAATTGCTATAAACCACACCTTGAAAGAAGAAGATAAGCAAAAAGATAAATGATATTGAGTTCCATATAATCATAATGAGCAACGATGAATAGTCTTATAGTAGTAATAAATCCTTTTATTTTCGCTTACATTATCCTTTGGTCTGACCTTTTGTTCTTCAAATTTAAAAGGAAAGCGTGCTCGTGCCTCCGAAGTTTTCATACCATGTGGTCGCAATGTATAAAGAAATGCTTCCTTTTTTTATCTTCTTTATATATTAAATAAATACTTCTTTCTTCTCTCTTATACTCTCCTTTTGATATTTAATATTTACACTTTCAAACACGTATCATTTGTTTGTGGCAGACCACACCCTAAAAGTCTACTCATCCTTTTCTAATTATATAATAACTTATTGTACAAAACCAAACCGTATTTATACATAATATAACTCATGTTTATGTTAAATTTAACTTATATCATAATATACGTTACATGATTTAAAAATTTTTAGTTTATTTAAAAAAAAATATTAATTATATAAAAATAACCTTATATCCAACATATATTTCATATTTATAGTTCTTTACAAAATGTATTCTAATATAGCCAAATACAAAATTTAATTAAAAATAAAACTGATGGATTATATTTATGCAAATGATCAATTTTCTAATCAAATATTTTATTTAAACTTCAAAACATAAAATTTGGAGCTGTGCACAAATTCCACCATTCCAATTCCCAAGTTCGAATTTGAACATTTTTTACCTACAGTACAATTTACAACAATTAAAAAAATAAAAAAATAAAAACAAATCATATTAGAAAACGTTAAAATAACCTTAAATTATTACAAAAACCAAATAAAATCTCGACTATATTTGACTAAACCAAATTAATATCATTATTTTGTTGATTAAACCAAATTAAAGATGACGTTATCTCAGTTAACAGACGTCCGTTAGTTTCTCGTTAACTCTAAACGACGTTGTTTTTAAATTATAACAAACGACGTCGTTTTGTCAAGAAAAATGCCAGAAAAAACTCGAACTTTCAAATTTAGACCATAAAAACCTTCAACTTTTTATCAAGCCATTTTAATCTCAAACTTTATAATGTATGCTATTTTAATCTTAAATTGTGATTGACCAACCATAATAAGATTCCAAATTAGTCAATTTTTAATTCCTTTTGACACCGTTAAACTTAAAGTTTTTTTATCTTTAACGATGTACAATAGTAAAAGTTTTTTCAAACACGTTATTTTTAGCTTTATTGATTTTACTGTGATGTACAATCGTAAAAGCTTCTTCATACACATATTTTATCTTTCCTAATTTTCATTATTCGACAATTATTAAATTGTTAGTAAAGTTTATTCACAACATGAGGATTACAATGTATGCAAAAATTTCTTTCAAATCGTATGAAAATACTTGTAATTAAGAATCATCAAAAGATGAATGTGATAATATTAAAAATCAGAGATTCTCAAGAGAATAAAAAGGAGATGAGAAATCAGAAAAAATGAGAGAAGAATCAGAAGAAATAGGATGTCAGAGATGAACAAATAATGAAAAGATTTAGCAGATCAGAGACGCTACTCTCATAGTTTCATATGATCATTTGATGTCGTTTACAAAGCTATAAATATGATTAAATACTAAGACAAAGGTAATATTGCAGGTTGGGCTTTCCTTTCCCTGCTCAATCATGTACGCCCCCAAGTCCACATCTTTTATTTGAGTCATAATAGAAAGTTGAATACACTTGACTTATCTATTAATTGATTCGGTATGACATGTCCGATGACCACACGAGACTAAATAATGTTACAACTCTGAAGAATTGTTAGAGTCTAATTCGGTCTGGTAAATTATAGTTTAGGATTAAAATGGCTTATGTTAGAAAGTTTTGAGATTAAAATGGCCTAATAAAAAGTTGATGGTTTTTATTGCTTAAATTTGAAAGTTTGAGTTTTTTTCTCGCATTTTTCTTGACAAAACTTATAATTTGAAAACGACGACGTCAGTTAACTGAGATAACGTCATCTCTAATTTGGTTTAGTCAATAAAATAATGATATTAATTTGGCTTAATCAAACATAGTTGAAGTTTAATTTAGTTTTCGTAATAGTTCAAATTATTATGGCGTTTTTGAGCAATTTCACGAATTAAATGGTCATTTTTTTGGAAAGAAATAATTAATAAAATATAAATAGGGGTGTTTACCGAAAGTACCCCTGATCTCTTTTATGCCTGGATTCATTTCAAAACGTTGCTTCTTCTCTGATCTCCTCTTCTTCATATCGTCTGTGTCTACGGAACTTGTGAACGATGGAGCAACAACCAGAAAGGCGAGAAGGCCGGAGCTTACCGGAGCGCAAGGGACAGAAGCGAAAACTAGAGGAA
>OVBE01013042.1:0-12980 GCA_900406425.1 Iberis pinnata
GTTCTCAAGGGGTATCTAGCTCAGTGAACCCAAATACTACCCAGGAGGTAAAAACACTTAGGGACCATGCCCCGATGGATGTGGACCCCATCAAAGTTTCTGATTCTTCATGTGGTGACTTTTGTCGAGAAAAAAAGCACAAGTTCTTGAAAGAAGTTTTCTCGTCCTCCTCCGGTGCACCGTAACTCTTGCCACCTAAAGGCTCCAGTTGAGAAGAAATCTCGTACTCAGGAGCCGTCCCCAATTGGGGTCCATGATTATGGTGGGTTCTCACTTAGTTTTACTTGGCCGAACTAGTCCTCAATCGTTGAGGAAGGAGATCTCTGCGCATAACTGATGTCGAAGCTCATGTTAGGTGGGCCTAAAGTGTATGATCACAGATTGCTCTTGGTGCAGAGGGAGTATGCTGAATGGGCTCGTTCCCATACTGAGAATTGAGAGAACAGAAAGCTGAGAGTTGAGGTTACAGAGCTGGAAAATTTGAGGAGGAAGGATGCCGAGAGGCTGAACGAAGAAGTGGTCCGTCGTGATAAAGCCAAAGAAAAACTGAAGGACGAGGTGGGTAGCATGGCCAAGGAGTTGGCGTCTGATCTTAAGGAGGTAGAGGGACAAGTTGCACAGAAGGTGAAAGACAAGGAGGACGAGCTGAATGCAACATTCGCGAGGAGGATGGAGTGGGTCAAAGGAAATGTTGCAAATGAGAGAGTGTATCAGGAAAAATTAGAGCAGGTGGATCAGATTAAAGGTAACCTTGAACTGATCAACATCTTGCTCCGAGAGGAGACCACATTAGAATATGAAAATAGGGACCTGGTGGGCTTTAATGAGGAAGCGAAGATGCTCGACTTCAAAGAAATAAACATGGAAAAGGATTGGGTGTCGCTAACTGGATTCGATCTGAGCAGTCAACCTGGTGAGACCTCTGAATGAAACTTAGTCAGCATCATTAATCCCAATGGTTCTAACTTCTCGCTTCTTGTCCCAGTCGAGGAAGTTGCAGTTGGTGAGAAAAAGAAGGGAAGTTTCGCTAAAGAGGCCGGAGGTGGTGATGCTATTGAGGAGGATGTGAATAGTGATGTCACTGAAGAGGCTGATGTGAATGAGGGTGGTGTGTTGGACAGAGCCGTTGAGGTCGCCATTCGCATTGGGGAAGCTGCAACCATTGCGAGGAAAGAATCGCCCAAGGATAATGATGGCGACCCGGCTGGGACGAGCATAATGTTTATAACGTCCATTGTCTTAGCCTCTCTTTTCTTTTTTTTCCTTTGAAGTTTGTCTAGGTGTGAATCATGGTTGCCTGGGGAGGCTTTCACCCAAACTTTTTAATTTCTTTTGAACTTGGATGCCTGGGGAGGCTTTAACCTAAGACTTAAGTTTGTTTAATTGATGTGAATATTTAGATCTACGTCTTTGCTCACGTTGGATGTTTGGACTTTGAACTTTGGACATTATTTATATGCACTTATTTTGGGTTGAGCCCAGTTCCTTAGATGGTAGCAAATTTTCTTAGGTGATTCCTTAGATGTTTGCCTAGCAGGAAACCGTGCGCTCTGTATTGAGTTTATTGTAGTACAATTATGTTCTTATTCGAGAGATCGAATGTTAAATTGGTGATAAATGTTTCAAATTTTGTGATATTTTTCAATGCATTGTTACAAGACGGGGCTTGGCTTTAGCGCTCATTCCTTGTTGAGGGTTGCTCAGGTTGATACCCACTAGGGGTGTGCGATGTGTTGTATGACTGGCCAAGCCGTACAACGTAATGTGTGTAGATAATTGTTTCGTTTTGAATATTGTATTATAGGAAAAAGCAAACTAAAGGTTTCGATGGTTTTACCAGTGTAAAGAACGTGTTGGGTACGGTGTGGTATTCTCCCCTCGATTTCGTCGGAATATTGGCAAATAGGATAGGCGGAATCAAAAGAAAATGTTGTGTGTTGTTGGTGGGAGTGTGAGCTGCTCAGGTGGTCTGTCTTGCGGGCTATGGTGCAGGGACGGTGGCTTCATATTCGGATCTTGGCTTGTGGAATTGCGAGGAGCCCCCAGTTGGGTTGGAGTGTGGAGGACAAATACATATCCCCTATTTTTTGAGAAAATTTGTTAAGGAAAGATTGGGTGGGCTTGGTTGGAGTGTAGAAGACAAATACATCTCCCCCATTTTTGAGAAAATTTGATAAGGAAAGATTGGCGAGCTGGGTCGGAGTGTAGAAGACAAATACATCTCCCCCATTTTTTAAGAAATTTTGATAAGGAAAGAATGGGCGGGCTGGGTCGGAGTGTAGAAGAAAAATACATCTCCACCATTTTTTGAAAAAAATTGACAAGGAAAGATTGGGCGGGTTGGGCCGGAGTGTAGAAGACAAATACATCTCCCCCATTTTTTGAGAAAAAATGATAAGGAAAGATTAGGCGGGTTGGGTCGGAGTGTAGAAGACAAATACATCTCCCCCATATTTTGAGAAAAAATTGATAAGGAAAGAGTTGAGAAAAGGGCGGTGATAAATTAGTTGACAAATTTAGCTGAACTCCCTAAACAGAGTTGCCTACGTACCCCTGAGGTGGGGATCAAGCCTTGGTTGTAGTTCATTGGAGTGGATACACAATATGCGCAAATAAAAACAAGGAAAATATAAACCCCTAAGTCTTAACAAAAGAATTTCTTCAAATGTTGGGCGTTCCAAGGATGTTTCTCCTTGTTCCCGTATGCATCTTCCAATTTGTAGACCCTTGGTTTGATGATTTTGGTAATCTTGTATGGCCCTTCCCATCTAATTCCTAGCTTTCTTGCATTCTTCTCTGCCCTTGCGGGAAAAACCTCCCGTAATACCAGCTCCCCCTCAGCGAATCGATGCTGCTTGATTTATTTGTTTTAGAATCGTGTTGCGGCATTGTGATAGTTTTGTAACCTTATGGTTGCCTGATCTCTTCTCTCATCAATGGTGTTGGCTATGTCTATGAGCATCTGGTCGTTTTGGTTCATATTCTGGGGTGCCAGCTCGCGCCTGAGGCTTAGGACTTCTGTCACAGCTAGTATTACTGCCTCGATGCCGTATACTAGAGCAGATGGTGAATCGTTGGTCCCCCTCCTGGGTGTTGTTTGGTAGGACCAGAGTACTCCTTCCAACTCTTTAGCCCATCTCCTCCTTTTCACGTCCAGTCTCTTCTTTAGACTGTCCAATATTATCCTTTTTGCGGCTTTAACTTGGCCGTTAGCTTGTGGATAATATGGAGTCGACAAAGTTAGGTTTATCCTCATTCTTTCGCATAAATCCTTGAACCTATCAGAGGTAAACTGGGGACCGTTGTCGGTGTGAATTTCATAAGGAATTTTGTGGCGGCATATTATGTTCTTCCAGAGGAAGGATTCTACATTCTCTTACTTGAACTTGGCAAATGATTCGGCCTTTATCCATTTAGAGAAATAGTCTATTAAGACGAGAAGGAAACGTTTCCGCTTCTACCTATGCATAGGGCCAATTATGTCCATGGACCACCGCATGAAAGGGTATGGTGCTGTGATTGACTACATCTCCTCAGTGGGTATGTATATCAATGGTGTATGTTTTTGGCATTTCTCGTATCCTGGGGCATGTTGTTCGCAGTCTGTGATCACGGTAGGCCAATAATAGCCGTACCATTTTATTTTGAATGTTAGTGCGCTGCCGCCTGAGTGATTTCCATATACTCCGTCATGGACCTCCCTTATGATCTTTTTTCTCTCGTGTTCGAATATGCACTTCAACACTGGGCAACATATGCTCCATTTGTAAAGGTTCCCGTCCAGTTGGGTAAATCTTGCGCTTTTGGCTTAGAGTTTTCTGGCGTCCCATTTCTTTGGTGGTGGGATTCCATAGGTGATGTATGCAAGTATTTCTATCCTCCAATCTATCTCCACCTCGACTTCTTCTGTTTCCATTAGAACCTCGTCTTCTTCGGCGTCCTTGGGGTCTGGATTTGCGTTGTACTCTTTGATTTTCTCTTGTATGATGTAGATAGTCTTAGGGATAGTGATGTTGGGTTTATAGATGGTTTTGACTTGTATGACCCTAGCGGTTTGAGGATATGTAGTTGATGCTAGGGTGGCCAAGGCGTCAGCAGGAGTGTTTTCTCCCCTGGGGATTTTGATCAAATCGAACTCCGCGAATTCCTTAGATTGGTTTTTACCACACATATGTATGCTTCCATCCTATCTTCCCTTGTTTTGTATTCGCCGTTGAATTGGTTTGCGACTAGCTGGGAATAATAGTAGGCGCTGACTTTTTTCCCCTCATTTATGCTGCCAAGCGCAGACCGGCAATCATCGCCTTGTATTCAGCTTCGTTGTTTGATGCCACGAACTTGAGTCGGAATGACTGTTCAATCATCTCCATATTGGGGTGATCAGTCGTATTCCTATCCTGGAACCGTGTTTTGAGCTTGCCCTGTTGACATATAAAGACCACTGCGCTCTGTTGGGCTTGGATGGGATATCCATCTCGGGAGGCAGCTCTATTAGGAAATTAGCCAAGACTTGGGATTTTGCGCAAGTTCTACTTTTGAATTCTATGTCATGCTCACTGAGTTCGACAACCCATTTAGAAAGTCTGCCCGATTGGTTGGGGCTGTGTAGAATTTTCCACAGCAGTTGATTTGAATATACGATGATCGAGTGTGACTGGAAGTAGGATCGCAGCTTCCTTGCGGAGTGCACTACTGCTACAGCTAGTTTTTCTATTGTCGGGTACCTAATTTCCGCGTCATCTAGGATTTTGCTGAGGTAGAAAATCAGCTTTTAGTTGCCCAGTTCTTCGCGTACAAGGACTAAACTGATCGCGTACGACGATACCGCAATGTAAAGGTATAGGGTTTCCCCCTCTTGCAATTTTGACATGTCAGGAGGCGTCACCAGGTAGGTTTTCAAGTTTTTGAACGCCAGCTTGCATTCTTTGTTCTAGACGAATATTTTGTTCCCCTTTAGGAGGTTATAAAATAGAAGGCACTTGTCTGTTGACTTAGATATGAACCGAGTTAAGGCTGCTATGCGGCTAGTCAGCCTCTGTACCTCCCTTGTTTTTTTGGGTGATGGCATTCTCAGCAGGGTGTTGATTTGCTTGGGGTTGGCTTAAATGCCCCTCTTGGTTACCAAGTAGCCTAGGAATTCACCTGAGGGTACGGCAAAGGTACACTTAGTTGGGTTAAACTTCATCCCATAGGTGTTTAGTATTTGGAAACAAGTGCGCAGATCGCCCACGTGATCATTTTCATCGGACGACTTGACGAGCATGTCGTCTATGTATACTTCCATCATTTTGCATAGCAACTTTGAGAACATCTTATTGACTAGGCGTTGGGAAGTTGTGCCAGCGTTCTTCAGATCGAAATCCATGCAGTAAATGCCTCTGTCCGTAATGAAGACGGTTTTCTCCCTGTCGTCTGGGGCATTAGTATTTGCTTGTAGCCAGAGAAAGCGTCCATGAATGAGAGCAGTTTGTACCCGGTTGTGGCTTTGACGAGCTTGTCTATGTTTGGCAATGGGAAATTATCTTTGGGACATGCTTTGTTCAGGTCGGTGAAATCGATGCATACTCTCCACTTCCCATTCTTTTTCTTGACCAACACGGGGTTTGCTAATCATTCTGGGTATTTCACCTTGGTGATTGATCCTGCGCCTAGTAATTTTTCCACTTCATCGCAAAGCGCCTAAGCTCGTTCGGCACCCAACTTGCGTTCTTATGCTTAACCGGTTTGTAGATTGGTTTGGCGTTCAGCTAATGGAACATGATATCTAAGCTTATTTCGGGCATGTCCGTCATGTTCCAGGCAAATGTGTGCATATTTTCTTTGAGGAAATGGATTAGCTCCTCTTTTATATCTTTCCGCATCTTCGATCCTATTCAAATGTAGCATTCTGAGTATCCTGGATAGATGCAATATTGTGTCACCTCGTCGAGCTTGGGTTCCTTGTATATTCGCTCCACAGATGGGGTTGGGTCCCCGATCTGTAATTGATATAAGGCCCCTTCCCTAAGTTTGAGCTTAGTTAGGTAACATGCTCAGATTGATGTTTGGCTCCCTTTGATCGTTTTAATCCCGTCCTTAGTAGGGAACTTGACGCATTGATGGTAAGTGGAGGTAACAGCTTTCATCGCGTTAATCCAGGGTGTTCCTAGGATTGCGTTGTATATCGCTAGTCTTTCTATTACTGTGAATTCGATCATCCTTGATACTCCTGCTGCGTGCATAAGTAGTTTGATCGTCCCAATTGTCATGGAGGTCTCACTCATGAAGCTGGTTAGTGGTGTGGGAGGTCCCTTGAGTTGTGACAGTCTATGTCCATTTTTGTTAGGGTTTCTTTGAAAATTAGGTCTACCGAGCTCCCAGTGTCTATGATTGTTCTCGCGATCTCGTACTCTTCGAGTATCTGGTCAATGACCAGCGGGTCGACATGAGGGACATCGTTCGCGATGGTATCCATCTCTTTGAACATGATAGGTTCCCCTGCCTTCTGGAGCTTGATCTGCCATTTCTCGAACGAAGCCTCCCTGCGTCCATAGGCTTTTATTACGGTGACCGAGTTAAGACCAAATTGGTGGTTCTCCATGATCATTTTGATCGGTTTCTTAAAAGGCAAGATTAGTGCTATCTGGGGTAATTCTTCTCGAGTTCGCTTTGGGGGATTAGTCTCTTCATTCTCGTTATCTGCTTCTGGCTGGGAACTTGCTACCTTCGCCTTGTTGGGTTCCACTAATTTTCCCGATTGGTACTTGCTGTAGAGGAAAGATTTGAAGCTTCTGCATTCCTCAGTAGAGTGGTCGTCCTTATTATGGTAATCACAGTGTTACTTAACGTTCCCCTACTCCTCAGATCGTTTCCATTGGTTCCAAGGGCCGCCTTTGGGTTTCCTGGAAAAGAAGGTTTGGTTCCCTGCTGGGGAACTTCTTCTTGGGATGGCTGTCTTGTTTACTGGATTTTTCTCTCAGCTTCTTTTTCTGTATTTCGATCAAGTCTTCTTCTATTCGTGCGAACACTTTCCCCTGATGCAGTGCGTCGTTGATCGTAGCTGGAAGGTTCAATATTAGATCCTTTTGGAATTCAAACTCTCCTCCGTCTGCGTTTTTGAGGGTTGCGATGGCGACATTATCATTGACCACTACCCGGGATATTACTTCCTTGAATCTGTCAATGAATTATCGGAGGGGCTCATTCGGACCCTAAGTCATGCTTCACATGTTTGCGTCTGAGATGTTTCTCTCGATATATATTGAATAATGCTTCAGAAATATTAGACTCATCTCGTTAAAGTAGTGGATTGAGCCCTCAAGTAGTCGGGAGAACCAGGTGAGTGCTGGTCCCTGGAGATGTTCACTGAAGAATTGGCAATATCCTACATCTTTTTCATGCTCGTCGAATTGCGCTCGCCCGACCGCGATACAGAAAGCAGGTATATACGTACTGGGATCTGTCTTTCCCTTATAGAAGGGGATTTTAATTTCTCCATAGTTCCACACCCTAGCGTTTTTATGTGTGGGGCGTACGGGCTACAAAGTGTCTCCTCCATCAATCGGTCTAGCTCGGCTGCTGAGCTGATGGCCTGGTGAAACTTAGATTTCATTTATCGAACGACATCATGAAGGGAGTTTTTCATGTCATGTATTTCCTTGATTGAATGTTGAGGTCGCTTGTCAGGTCAGGAAGGTGTGGTGCAGGCATCCTCCTTGTATCTATCGGACTCCTCTTTGGAGTTTTCTGATAGGTCAATTCGGTCTCTATCTTCATATGAGGCCTCGGGACTCACGGTGTGACTCGGCTGTTCGGGGTCGTCATTGGATTGGTTGCCTTTTGGGTCGGACTGTTCCTCTTCGAGGTCGCCATTTGGCAGGATTTTCGTGGCGTCAGAGCGGCATTCACGCGTCCTAACCGAGCGTGGGATTGGGGTGAAATGTAATCTCCTGGAGTGTTCTCCTGATATTGGATATCGTTGTGAGAAGGTTCTGGTCAGACGCCGCCGTGAAGAGGGTTCCTGGTCGAAGCGTTCGGTAATCGCTTTGGTTTGGTGTGCGGACTCCTTCGTCATTTGGTCGAGCCAGTCAAGGAAAGACTTTTCAGGGCGTCTTGTATCTCCAATTTCTCCGACATGGACTGTACGGACCAGCGGAGCGCCTGGATTATGCTGGCATATCCGTATGGTTGCGTTGGTATGTTATCGGTCATGATAGCGTTAGATCTGGCTACGGTTTTCTTTATGCGTTAAAGAACCCTTAACTCCCCACAGACGGTGCCAATTTGTGGACGCTCTAATCCACAAAATAGAATTGTTAACTTGATCTTAATGAGGAGTTTGGTGATTCTTGCTTAATAAGGAAAAAAATACGCAACACAAATTGATATGAAGATAAGAATTCGATTTATTGATTTGCACTAGATTAAAGACACTTATGAATTTTGGTTACAAATGGTTTCGAAAATGTCATCCAAGATTAGCCCAGAAAAAGGATAATTTGCTCTATGTTCTTTCTTCCTCTCATAACCTCCTCACTCAGCTAGGGTTGTTTCGATCTTCTTGGTTAGTTGCTCCTATTATCTCGATGAATCCCTTCGAACTCGAAACTGCTTGGACTTGGTCATTATAAGCTTGAGCTGTGCTTATATCTTCCTCGGTCTGATTACGTCCTGGGTATTTATCCGTTCTTCTATTATACTCAGATAGGTGGCTTCCGTAATTTATCCACTTGCGCTTAATACATGTTGGACCGACTTGGGAGATAATACTACCTAAGGGAAAATCATGCTGAGGGGCAACTGACACCAACACACATGGTGTACGCCCCAATGAACTGGGGGAATGAGCATTGGTTTGCAATTGTCATCGATTTAAAGCAAGGTAAAATTGACATACTTGACTCCTTGCAGCGCAGATTTACCAACGAGCAGGTGGACGAGATGATGAAGCCGGTGGACAAAATTCTTGCAATAATGGTTAACCAGTTGGTCAATACAGGTTCTCCTACCATTTCTGTTCTAGTTGCCTTCCACCATTCTAGACTACTTCTTGTACCTCAAAATGCACGTACTGGAGACTGCGGCCTTTTGACAGTCAAATTTATTTAGCTCCATGTGCAAGAGGTTGACTGCTCGAGAATCACGAATAATATGGTGGACAACATGCGCACTCGGTATACTATTGACTTGAATGAGGAATACATCCAGCCAATCATTTAGGTCGTCATATGTCAATTTATGTACTTGCATAGTTTATGTTGTCTACTGGTTGTTTCTGACTTATAAGTCCAATGTTTTTATTTCCTCTGTTTAAAACCTAAACAATGTTGTAGTACTTTTAATGTTTAAGCTTTTTTAGGCATATAAAATTTTCCAAAGTTAGGTTAGTTACAAAAAAGCAATAACTTCAGATTAGTGAAATGGTGATTTAGGAGTCCTATGAATTTACATTACTTAGGTAATACATTTCGTCATCACTTGACAAGTTTATCACACTTGTCCTTCATAAAGATAGCATCTGCTGGTGGACATCTTAGTTCACTTATGTCGTCTATCAAAAGTCCACAATAAATTTTAACATAGACGAAGTTAGATTAGGTCCATATATTAGTACGTCTACAAAACAAAAAATAACTTCATATTAGTGAACTGCTGATTTAGCAGTCATATTAAATCACATTACTTAGTTTATACAGTTCGTCATCAGTTGACAAGTGCATCACACGTGTTATTCATAAAGATGGCGTGTGCTGGTGGACATTATAATTCACTTATGTCATCTATCAAAAGTCCACCATAAATATATATGTAGTCTTCACTAAAACTTTTAACAAAGTATTTTCCTGCCAATATATAAATTGTGATTCAAAATAACATCACAACAAAATCATATCCAATATGTTCTTTCAACATATCTGGAAGGGACAAAATTAATATTCTAGTCTATTAGATATATCTTGTTGGCAACCTACATATCTCTATACCCAACAAAAAACCAACTCCTTGGAATATGGATCTAAAATACATCGATTTCTTACTCATAATAACCCCGTAAAAACGTCTTCTTCTAAATAGGGTTTTTGCAGCTCGTCCTATTATGTCCATGCTTCTTACACGTCGTGCACTTCTAGTTAACCCACTGTAATTTGTTTATTCGTTATGTCCATGTTTATTCTCTAACCAATAATTAGCCTTAATAGACAAAATGCTTACCGGGTGTTCGCCTCGTGATGGAATTCTAGTAGTTCTTGGTCTGCCAGATCATCTTTTTGTCTTTGGTGGATGGAAAACCTCTTCTTGGTCCAGAACATCTAAGTCTTGTTCTTTTCCCGGTGGTAGAATTTTCTCAGTCCACTGTTTCTTCCATGTTTTCACAGAATAACACTCCCCAACGAAAGAGTATATGTCTATTTTCTTTATCCCAACACATGCTAGAGCATGACAACATGGCACCATCAACACATTAAAGACCCTACAAGTGCAAGTTTTCTTTTCTAAATCAACAGTGAAAATGCACCCATTACTATCATTCACTTGAAAAATCCAGTCAGTTGCTGCGAGGACTGCACAATCGGTTGCATCTTTTAGATGATCGATAAGCACGTCTTCAATCTCTGGTGTACATTTCGTGGATGTTTTTCTTTATTTTTCTCTTCTTATGCAGAACCAATTCATCAGCATGGTTTTGATTAATTCCACCATTGTTGTGATAGGTAATTCCAAGGCTTGCTGAAGTACCGCATTCAACGATTCTGAAATGTTACTATTCATAAGGTTATAACGCATCCCAGTGAAATATGCAAGTGCCCAATGTCCACCAAATACTTCGCACAATTTCTGTTATGATATTGTATTTCTTCACACTAGTATCGAAAATCACCCACTGTGTAGGCTCTTGTTGCGTTTGACACCATGTTTGCAAGGCCATCACATTTGAACTGATGTTTAACGTTCCTACACAAGTGGATGACACAAGCTCCATGTTTGGCAAGTGAATACATACTTCATAAGCATGCATAGATAGATTGATGCTTATCAGATACGAAGACGATATCCTCACTGTCCGTAATGAACTGAGATAATTGGGTAAAAAACCACGTCCACCGGGCTGTGTTCTCACTATCAATTACCCCAAAAGCTAATGGAAATATCTGGTAGTTGCCATCTTGTCCATTGGCCGCAACCAGACAACTTTGATATTTCCCTTACGTTTGTGTCCCATTGATACACTCGGGTTTTAACCCAAATATATTCACTGCAAATGCACAGAAAACGGAGTAGTATAAGAGGGATCGAATCCACAGAGACCAAGAACGTACGGCTCTCAGTTTAAAATCAAATTAAGCTAAAAACAGATAAAATAGTAATTGTGATTCAAAAATGGCAATAATGATAAAATAAAAACGGTTGTAAAACAAATAAAGAAAGCGCTAGGAAATAGGGAATTACACATGCATTTAGTTTAAAAGCCAATGTTAACATGCAAGATTTTTGTTGAAATTAGTTCTCAACTCAAAAGCAATAATAGATTAATCTTCTCCCGAAGTATTAGATCCTTATGCTTAAATCACTAAAGACAAACTCATGCCGTATTTAGATCATTCAAACATGCATTATAATTCGGATTCGATAAGTTCATAAGCCCTAAAACAATACTCCCGCAAGCAAAGGCACTTATTCATCTAGACTAGATCAGACTTCTAAACCAAATCCCTTTGAGTTTATAATTATAAGATCAATGAACTAGTTAGCTACTCTAATTCATGCATTAGGAACAAATCTAGACTAAGAACCTAACAAATTAAATATATTCTATCAAACCCTAACAATCAACCTGGTTTCGCTGGGAAACCCCTAAAACCTAACAAATAAACTACTCAAACATGATAACGAAATCAGAAATCATAGATAAAGTAAACATTACATAATTCAAAAACCAAATTGTATATAAAACTGATCAAAGTTCGGAAATCTTCTCAAATACAAAAGTAGATCTCTTCTCTCTGAGAAAGCTCTGGAAAATAAAAATAAGTGATAATAAAAATAACACCAAGCCTATGGCTTTTATAGTTCTAAAAATAAAGAAAATAAACTAAAACCAATAAAGAAAAATCTTTATACGTCTTGAGGGCATAATTGTAATGTTGGAAGATTTTTAGTGATTCTCGGGTGAAGGGATCGATCGATCTATTTTTATGTAAGTTTCCATGATTGTTAGATTTCTTGGATCGGTCGATCTCTTTCCACATTCTGCACATGCTTCTTCTGCGAGACAGCTTGACCAGTCTTTAGTAAAATCGCCATAACTTTTTATTGAACCAATGGATTGACTTCAAACCACTTCCATATGAAAGATAACTCACGTGGATATCTTTTTAAAAAATTTCAGCTCAATCTATCAACGGAAACATCTTAAAATGTTGGTAAAATTTTAACCTTATGCCGGATTCTGCATATGCATATGCCAATTTTCATCATAAATGTCCCGAACACCTTAAATCCTAAGAATATGCCAAAACTACCAGGAAAACACTAATAACTCTCAATATTCATGGTTTTTACATGTCATTTGGCATCAGTTTAAAGGTCTTTAGGTTTGCATATATCACATTTATAGTTGATTTCAGTAAGATTGTGATTTTAGGAACTTTTACATTAGTATTTGCATTTGCACGCACTTTTGAGGTTTTTCAAGACTTTCAGGAGTTTTCAGGAAAAATTGTGAAAATTCAGAAAAGGAGCACTGATAATAGGATTTTTTGAGGTCTTGGGTTATCAATCAACCCATCGTTGTAGTATGGATGGGTTTTTATCAATCCATAATGGGAAAGCACTAAGCAGTTAGGATATGTTGGATGCTTAAAAGTCAAGCTGATATTAAAAGGGGTTTGGTGCTAAGTGTCCTAGGTGCAATGAAAGTAAAAATGCATAAAACAGAGAAATGTTTCAAACACTTTGGATGCAAAACAGAGAAAATGCAAGAAAGGTAAAAACGTGCAATC
>OVBE01013043.1:0-12980 GCA_900406425.1 Iberis pinnata
GCGTAATATCCTCGTTTTTGGTCAAAGGGGTTGACCGGAAACGGGGTGTTACAATGGCTGATAGTTTGGAATCAGTAGACGAAAGGCGCGATGCAGCGATGGTGAGGTTGCAAAACTATCAGCACGCTGTGGCACGTCACTACAACACGCGGGTAAAAGTGCGTCNATTGGTGACTTAGTGCTCCGGAGAGTCTTCTCCAACACAGCGGAGTACGGCGCTGGAAAGCTAGGCACCACTTGGAAAGGTCCTTATAGGATAACTAAGGTGGTGCGGTATGGTGTCTACAAGTTGGAGTCAGACGATGGAGTACCGGTGCAAAGATCGTGGAATGCAATGCATCTCAAAGCTTACTACTAATGAATATGCGGACTCAAAGGAAATCTTGTACCGTCACTTTTCGTTGATTTTCTTATGTAAACCCCTACGCGGGATTGATTCGAATGAATAAAGTTTCACAAGACATGTGATAACAGTGGTGTGATACAAAAAAAAAAACAACCACTGCAGTGGTGTCGCGACCCGCTGCGAGCCACGGGCAGAAGCAAACCCCTTAAACCACCACAGCATGGAAAAACTAACTGAAAGCTACGTGAAAATCAGAACATGTGAAAAATGGTGTGAAAACAAGTGAAAACGCACAAACTTAATTTGGGGGTGGGTTGAGCTTAGCTCATGAGCAATAGTCGCATTGAGCGTAGTCTAGCATAAAAACAAAAACGCACAAACTTACTCGAGCGGTGAATAACAATTCAGCTCGACTCGGTGTAAGATCAGCTCGGGTACAAGAATAAGATTTATGTCTAAGACTAAATATTCACCCCTTGAACAAAAATCAACTCGGCAAAAGTCAGGGGGGCAAGGTGTAAAACTTAGTCACCACCCACCTCAAGGAAAACTAAAAGAGCTAAAAATTTACCAAGGCAAAAAATGCTAAGTCAAAGATAAAAACTTAATAAGATGAGATAACAAAAGGCGTCGGGTCATCCCGAGCAAAGATACATATAACGGAAATAGCAAAGTCTGATAAGAAACTAAAATACTCCTAAGGGAGTGCGAGATCAGCTGCAGCAGAAGGAGAAGTCTCGGTGCGGAGTTCTAGCACATCAGTAGGCTCAGAAGTCCCAGTGCGACCATCCTCTGCATCCGCTAGCTGTTAGACCTCAACACGGGGCACCTCAACTTCCAAAAGCTACAAGGACTCGGTACGTGGTAACTCCGCCTATGTGGTCGGTGCAGTCTCAGCTAAAAACTCCTCCATGGAGAAACCCACGTTCGACCCGAACTCGTCAAGTGCACCCTCGGAAACATCAACAACAGGCGGGGTGGCAACAACTTGAGAAGGAAACGGAGAGCCCATGATAGTCTGCGCGAAGTTGTCTAAGTCAAGCGGAGTAACCTTCGCATCGGCTTCGGCTAAAGCGGTCATGAGAGACTCCTTGTCAGCAGAAACTTCCTCCAACTCATCTTGGAAGTCCGTAATGCCACCCCTAACAATCTCCTCAAGGAGCTCGATGTTCGAAGAAGTCTCTGAAGCTCGCGCAAAGGGGTCAAGAGCGGTATCCCGAGTAGCAAGGTGAAGCTTCACCTGTTCGAAGTAAAAATGTTAGGAATTCACTAAGGAAGTTACATTATGAAAGAAAAGACAAAGTAAATAATCGAAGCACACCTGCTCGACGCAAACACGAGCCCGCTCACCAATTGACTTCTTGGCCTCAGCAACAACTCTCTGAGACTCCGCCTCTCGGTACCTAGCCAAGGCATCAGCTCGGGCCTCAGCAACAGCAGCGCGAGTCTCGGCGTCAGAAGCGCGCGCTCCGCTTCCTGAAGACAAGCCTCAGCCTTCCCGAGCTGAGCAGTGAAATCAGCCTTGTCATCATAGATGTTCCGCATTGCCAAATCGAACTTCCCTTTATAATCATCGCGGGAGATTTGGCAACGGTTCAGCTTGTACTCAAGGTTGGCAATGTTGTTGAAGGTCACCTTCGCCTGTTTGACAAGATCTCTGTTCTTCTCCCGTTCGATGGTAAGGGACTCAATCTCAGAAGAGAGAGCCTCAATCTTCCCATTGGCTTCCGCCAAGCCAGAACTCTCAGCAGCGGCCTTAGCCTTCAACGAACCAGAGTGCACCGTCCTGTTATACCCAGCAAGTAGCTGAAGGAGGAACTTTTCAAAGTTAGAAAAAATATGGAAAAACGACTAAGTATAGAAAAGTAACAACGAGGGTGAGAAAACTAACCAGTGCGATAGCGTCCGAAAACTTCAGGTAGTCTTCCTTATCTTCTAATGAGAGATCTTCCAGTGGAGAGATTTCGCATCCTGGATCACGAAATTGCCTCACGAGGAAGGCAGTGGATGCTTTGTCCGTGCAGATGTTATACTCCAACTGGTAGTCGAAGTTCCAGCAGCTCTTGGGCTTCTTCGGCTCACCTCTCCCCTTCCCGCTATCAGAAGCTTTCTTCTTTGACCCTCGAGCTGATGCCTTACCAGAGGCAAGCTCACTCTCCTCTGCGGAGGAGAGGATCACCACAGGAGAGGGAGTGGTGATCTTCTCAGCGCGGTCCTTCTCAGTCGGGACCTTCTCGGTGCGCGCTGAGGGAGCTGAGGAGCGAGGGAGAGCCGCAGCGCGGGAGGAAACCTTTGCCTTTCCCGCGTGAGTGGAACGAGGTGCGGGGGAGGAGAGGGATCTCGACGAGATGGCCCAGTAGAGGACTTCCCAGAAGCTTTCTTAGCTGCCTTTTGCTGACGATAGCTAGACATTGTCGTTCCTGGAATCAAACCTAGAGCTGCAAGGAAGATTGTTGTTCGATTAAGTTAAAATCACCTAAAATTTACAAGTGTAAAATATATGCCTCGAAAGGAAGAAGGCGCTTACCTTTATAGTCTGCGGGGGAATACTCGGAACGCTCGGCATCGATTGTAGCGCGAAGACGAGAAACGGACTCCCGAATGCGGGGGGCGTCAAATTCAACCCACCTCACCTTTCCCAGTTGAACACGAGTGAGGTAGTGTGCTAACTCGAGACAGAAGTCCACCCTGATCAGAGGAGCTGCCATAAGGAAGAACACGAAAACAATGTTAGTCACTTAGAAAAAAATGAATGTATAACATAAAGGAAAACAAGCTGGAATCAAGTCCAGCCTCTACCAGGCTCAGTGATCTAGTCGGTAAGGGCGAGATGAGTGAGGTCGCCAAAAGTGGACTGATCCACTGGGAAGAAGAAGTAACGTTCCCTCCAGTCTTCGTCTTTCTTTGGCATTCCGACGAAGACCTTGCAGTTGCTGTTGGTGGCGGCACAAAAGGACCCGGGGTGACCAGTAACACCCTTGATAGCAGATATATGAGCTATCATCAGAACCGTCAAGGGAAGACCGCACTCCTCCGCGAGAACCTGATGGCACACCACATACCGAACAAAGTTCGGGCACATCTGCCCAAGTGTAACACCCATGGCGTGCATAAGATACACTAAGATCTTCGGAAGAGGGAAAGTGAGGCCGTACGCCCTGAAAAACACCTCATAGCCACAACAATGACCTTTCCTAACAAGTTCTGGAGACTCGGAGTCTAACGGGGAGACTAAGGCAATACTCTTCGGAATCCGGTAGCTACGTCTAAATTCTCTTAGTCTATCCACGGAACATGAGGAGTGAGAGTGGGGACCGAAACGTGTACCTCATGTCGGAGAGACAAGAGGAAAGAAGGAGTGCTCCGACTCAACACAAACAGCATCAGAGGAAGACTCATCACCAGAGTTCGGCAGCTGGAGGAGCTCCTCAGGCCAGGCGAGTTTGGAGACTTCACGTGCCAGGCTATTCGGGGATGTGGACTCGGGTATGAACTCTGTAGAAGAGCATGATGAAGCTTTGGTGTTAGGACTCTCGGCAAGCCCAATGGGCGATGTACGGCGCAGGAGACTCGACGCGAGGGCCCCATCCTTGGCGCAGAACAGCTCAACGTGGGACCCAGTGCGGCGAGGACTGTCGCGGTGCGGGGAACTCGACGCAGGGCTCCTATACTCAGTGCAGAACAGCTCAGCATGAGACTCGGTGCGGCGAGGGCTGTCGCAGCGCGGGAGAATCGACGCGGGACTCCCCTCCTTGGCGCGAAACGGCTTGACGCGGGACCCGGTGCAGTGAGGACTGTCGCAGCGCGGGGGACTCGACGCGGTGCTCCCCTCCTTGGTGCGGAACAGCTCAGTGCAGGACCCGGTGCGGCGAGGGTTGTCATAGCGCGAGTGAATCGACGTGGGGCACTCCTCCTCAGCGCGGTACGGCTCGACGCGGGACCCGGTGGGCTCGGCTTGGGATTGGTTAGCGCGCGGCTCGGGAGGCTTGGCGTAGATGTGTTCGGCGCAGGACTCGGATGCCGTGTTTCGCGCTCGGGGAGGTCGAGCCGGGCGACTTCAAAACCGAGCCATAAGGCTTCCTCCGGGGTGTTGCGGTTCCATAGAAGTGAAAGAAGAAGAAAGAAAGAAAGTGAAGATGTAGAGAGAGAAATGAAAATGTAGAGAGAGAAGTGAAAAGTAAAAAGTGAGGAAGAAGAAAGTAAGAAGAAGAAGATGAAAGGGAAAAGTAAGAAAGAGAAAGGAGAAAAGTAAAAAATCAAGGGAAATATCTAAGATATTTTTCCCACCAAAAGCAAAGAAGAGTATGATTTTCAATTTAATATTTGATCCGGAAAGAAGTAGAATCAACGACGGGAAACGGTTTTTCGCGGGATTTCTACCATAAAACGGATCAACCTTACTGGGATTCTAACTAAATCCATCAAAAATCATGAACAAAAAAAGTGAGGTAGCTCTAGAGAGGAGAAAAAGAAAGTACCTTGTGATGGTCTTCAGTAAGGAGCAATGAAGTCTAGATAGCAAAAGTGAAGCCGGAGTTTTTGCATGGGAATCGAGAGGAGCGGTGGAACAAAAGTGAGAAACCATGCGGTCTCACTGCTTTATATAATAGAGCGGAGGAGTGAATCAAGGGATCCTGATTTCATAATCATGATCTCTAATTTACCACCAAATTCACCCCGATCCTCGCCCAACGATCATTGAATCTCATGACGGCGGGAAATTAACGATTCCACTAAAGGAAAGTTTCCATTGGTAGAATGGGGGGCAAAATGTGGGTGCACTAATCGACTTGGGCCAATTAGTGGGCTCGGGTCGGCTAGAAGTGAGTGGAAGATAGGAATGAGCTAGAACAACCCACCTCGAACCCATATGCGTTGAGAGATAGCTCAGCGCGCAGAGAGCAGAGAGAGGGCTCAGCGCGCTGAGAGCAGAGAGAGCTCAGCGCGTGGAGAGCAGGGGGAGCTCAGCGCGCGGAGAGCAGAGGGAGCTCAGCGTGCGGTGAGCAGAGAAAGCTCAGCGCGCGGTGAGCAGAGATAGCTCAGCGCGCAGAGAGCAAAGAGAGCTCAGCGCGCGGAGAGTAGAGATAGCTCAGCGCGCGGAAAGCAGAGAGAGCTCAGCGCGCGGAGAGCAGGGAGAGCTCAACGCACGAAGAGCTCTGTTGGAGAATCCTGGTGAAACACTTGGATACGGGAGATAGCAAGCCACACGAGGCCCATGAACATGGGAAGCGAGTGATGGGCCGGGGAAGCCCACCACAGGGAAAGCATCGAGTAGGCCGCTTCAAATCGCCAAGAAGCCCAGGTCGCAGGGACTCTGTGAGAATGATCGAGCCAGCAGTTACGAGAATTTCAAAAGGGGGTAACAGCGGATCGAGAGCATTAAAGACACATTGAGTGCGAGGGATATGAGGGCGAGCCGCAAAGAGGGTCCTATAGGTGATCTAGGGAGAGGTCCGGAATGCGGACCGAAAATCCTTTGTAAAACTTAGCATATAATTGAGCAAACTTGTAAACACTTAAGAGATTTTGAATAAAGATTACATTCTTGTTCATATATTGTTAATCAAATCGGGTGTGAGGAAAATCTTGCTCTCATAATGCATGAATTAAATTGGCCATCTAATTCATTGATTTTAGATTTATAAACACAAAGGGATTTGGTTTAGAGATCTGACCTAGTCTAGATGAGTAAGTGCCTTTGCTTGCGGGAGTATTGTCTTGGGGGATTATGAACATATCAAATTTGAATTATATTGCATGTTTGAATCATCTAAATACGGCGAGAGTTTTTCTTTAGTGATTTAAACATAGGGATCTAATACTTCGGGAGAAGATTAGTCAATTGTTATCTTTTGAGTTGAAAACTATTTTCAAAGAAAATCTTCCATCTTAACCTTGAATTTTAACCTGAATACATGTGGAATTCCCTATTGCCTAGCGTTTTTGTTATTTTCTTTACAACCATTTTACTTTATCATTACTGCCATATTCTAATCACAACCACTTTTTATATGTTCTTAGCTTGATTCGATTTTAAACTGAGAATCGTACATTCTTGGTCTCTGTGGATTTGATCCCTCTTATACTACTGCGTTTGTTGTGCACTTGCAGTGAATATATATAGGTTAAAACCTGAGTGTATTAATATATAAGGATATTTCGAAACACATGCTGAAAAGAGTAAGGCAGATAATATATGTCATCAATTGGGGTTTGATAATTTTTTCCAGGTAGATGCTGAGGGACAAAGTGGGGGATTATGGTCGTCATGGAGAAAAAGAGTAGGTGTGGTGGAGGCAGTATCGTCTTCATCTTAGTTCATCCATGCAAGGATAACTGGGTGAAGAGATTATTCACTTGATTATAGTATTATGCGGCGCCATCGGCAAGTCGTCGTAGTGGTTTGTAAAGTGAGTTGAAAGAAGTACTTTCTGATATAGAAGAAACTATGTTGATTGGTGGGCATTTTAATACAATTCGAAGTATTGAGGATAAGGTGATAGGAAATGAAAGGTTGTCTCCTTATTTGATTGAGTTTGGTAGGTGGATTCAGCAGCTGTCACTAATAGATATGGGGTTTAGAGGCAGTCCATTTATATGGAAGTGTGGTAGGACTGTGAGCATGTATATTGCTAAGAGGCTGGACAGAGTTTTTTGTTGTCCAAGAGCGAGACTTTGTTGGTCAGAAGCAACAATAACACACCTACATTTTCTATCGTCAAATATCAAGGGAAAAGTGGTAAGTTATGGGGGACCATAATACAATTTTTTCACACTTCCAGGATAATTCGTAGAAAGAGAAATCACATAGAGATGCTAAAGCATGATGATGATTGTTGGCAAAGCAAACAAGGCTAGAGAGTTTAGTGGTGAATTAATATAAAATATTGTATTCAATGGATGATGTGAACACGGAGCGGATCCCATTACCCAGGAATGGGTTTCCAGAGCTTCATCGAATGGATATGGCAACCTTAGAAAATAATTTTACTACCTTGGAGATTGAGTCGGCAATGAAGAGCATGAGTAGTTATAAAGCTCTAGGTCCTGACGGTTTCCAGCCTATTGTTTATCAAAGTAACTAGAATGTTTTCGGGCCGTCAGTAACAAGATTTTTTCTGAATCTTTTCAGTAACAAAGTGTTATAAGTTGGAACTAATGATGCGCTAATTTTTTTGTTGGAAAAGGTATCTAAGTCGGAGTTAGTCACTAAGTTTAGGCCAATAATTTTGTGAAATTTTCTTTTTAAATTGATTACAAAAATGATAGTAATCCGTTTAAAGAATGTTATTGCAAAACTTGTTGGTCCAACACAATTAAGTTTTATTCCAAGAAGATTTGGACTGGATAATATCAGGGATGTTCAAGAAGCAGTGCATTCAGTGAGAAAGAAGAAAGGTTGGAAGGGTTAGATGATTTTGAAGCTCGATTTTGAAAAAACTTATGATAGGGTGAGATGGCATTATCTGGAAGACACACTTATAGCTGCCGATTTTTCAGAACGATGGAAGAATTGGATAATGCATTGTGTGACAGGTCCGAATATGAGTATATTCTGGAATGGGGAGATGATTGAGAAATTTATACTTATTAGAGGCTTGAGACAAGGAGATCATCTACCTCCTTTCTTGTTTGTGCTCTATTTAGAAAGGTTATGCCACTTGATTGATTTGGAGATAGGCCGTGGTGCATGGAAACTGATACGTTTATCTAGATGGGTCCAGTTTTGTCACATGTTTGCTTCGCTGACAACTTAATTATGTTTTCAGAGGCCTAAGTTACTCAAGTTCGGGTTATTTAGAATGTGTTGAAAACTTTTTGTGAAGATTCTGGGCAAAAATTAAGCCTTGCAAAGTGTAAAGACTTTTCTCATCTAATGTAAGTCGTGAACTGGGAAAACAGATTAGTGATGAAAGTTGAATTGGTTCAACATGAAAGTTGGAAAAATACTTAGGTATGCGTGTTCTTCATAATCAGATCAATAAAGAATTTTTTTGGTGAATTGTTAAAAACAAATTTATCGAGGTTGGCATGATGAAAGAGTAACACTTTAAGTCTATCCGAAATAGTAACTCTTTCTAAAGCAGTCTTATGGCTATACATATTCATAGAATGTCATCAATTATGTTACCAGCTGGGATTTTAATAGGTTTGAATGGAATTGTTAGAAACTTCATTTGGGGTAGTAAGGATCCATTTACTATCATGGGATCACGTGTGTAGACCGGAATCGTAAGGTGGCTTGGATATTTGGTCAGCTAAAGAAATGAACCAAGCATTGGTGGCGAAGTTAGGATGGCATTTTCTTAATGAGAATTTGAGCTTATGGGTGTGAGTCCTACATAGTAAATACTGGTCACGGGATTTTCATGAGTTAAATGCGCTGAAACCTAAGGTTGACTCTTCAGTGGCTTGGAGAAGTGTAGTTGGTGAAATAAAAAATATTATTAGTCGTGGTATAAGTTAGGTATCGGGTAATGGTGAAAAATTAAGGTTCTGGACATATCAATGGCTTTTGGATGAGAAGCTTTGCAATCTTACTACTTTGAATATTACGCAGGCTATGTTACATGGTTTCGTATGTGACTATTGGACATGAGAAGGAGGGAGGAATCACCAAGGTTTGCGGAGCTTGTTACCATCTCATGTTATATTATGTTTAAACTCGGTGGTTCTAGATGAGTTCAATCGGGCAGAAGACTCTTTATCATGGTCAGGAACTAAAGACATATTGTTTTCGGTTAAATCTACATATCGTTTGTTTACTGCAGATTCGATACCACACGTGAGTTTAAGAGGAATATTTGACATAATTTAGAAATTGGTTGTGCAGGAAAGAGTCAAAAAAAAATTTGTGGTTGGTCACTCATCAAGTGATTTTATCGGATCAAGAGCGGGTGCGTAGGAGACTGGGTACAAACTCAAAATGTGATTTATGTAAGGGAGCATAGGATTCTATTATTTATATACTGAGAGATTGTTCTTCTATGAGTAGGATAAGCGAAAGTTGGTCCCATTAAGAAAGCAACCTGTGCTTTTCAAACAAACACTTCTAAAATGGATTTTTGCTAATCTAACATAAAGTGTTTAGGCTACTGAATTCGCAATTGGACTTTGGTAGGGGTGGAAGTGGCATTGCGGTTATATCTTTGGTGAAGTGGGTAAATGCAGTGATCGGGTGTAGTTCCTTCGTGTTTAGCATCTCAAACTCGTCAATATTGGAAACTAATCGATAGTCCAAGTAATTTCGACCTAGACATTCAATGTCAATTAAAAGGAGTCAAGAATGGTTAAGCACAAAGGTTAAAAATTTTCACCCTCTATTCTCTTGGTACGAATGTGTCATGACTTTTATCTAGAGACTAGTTAGTTAGAATTGTACATGTTTTTAGGGAGGATAATAGGCTAGTGGATGAGTTAGCGAACTTAGCTTTTGATTTACCGTTAGGTTTTCATTTTTTTGAGTCTATTATGGAAACAGTTCCAATAGTTTATTCGAATGATATTGTTGGAAGAATGTTTCCAGCCTGACTTGTGATTGATTTTTTGTGCACTACTTTGTGATTGATTTTTATTCCTTTAATAATTGGAGCATGAGTCCTGCATCACCTTTTGCTTCAAATGCTCAATCCTCTGACGCACTTATTCAAAATGTTAGACATGTTCTTTTGCAAAGGAATCAACATAACCTAGAGGACAATCCTTTTGCTCTCTTTATAGGATGAAGAATTTGGAAGCAAAGGAATGAAGTTATTTTCCAAAATCATAGGCGTCCTATCCCAGACACCATAAACAGAGCTATTGTAGATTGCACAAGCTGGAAAGAATCACAAAAGCCTTTACACATTAATGAAACAGGGAAAGACAGGAGAATTTCTATATCTCCAATTGAAACTCTCTATGTTGAATCTGATGAATGCTTGCTTTTTACAGATGGGTCTTGGTTGTCAACCAATGATAAGGGTGGCATTGGATGGATCTTATACCAACAAAATCAGAAAATACTGCAAGGATTCGCAGCCATTGATCCAGTCTCATCGGCTTTAGAAGTAGAATTTATTGCTGTAAGGGAAGCATTGAAGATTCTAAGAAGCCTCCATTTCACCAAGTTGCGTGTTTAAAGTGACTGCAAATCACTCGTAAAAGCTCTAGCTCATGATGGAAATGGACATATGGCACGGAATACCTGGATCAAAGGACTGAACATCTTCATCTTGGATATTCAAGATCTGGTCCAGTCTTTTACTCAAGTAAAGTTTGAGTTTGTTTAAAGAAGTTTTAACTTAATTGCTGATGATCTAGCTAAGAAGGGTAGAATACAATGTTCACAAATGACTGTTCAATGGTTATAAGTTTTAACTTTTCTATATCTAATGAAATATAAGTTGGAAAAATAAAAAAAATTACTAATAATACGAAAGTTTTACAAACCATGGAGAAAAACTAAAGTCCGCAATTTCCTACTATTTAAGCTGGAATTTAAGGAGACATAAGTTTGCGGTTTCCTATAATTTTACAAATTATAAGGAGATTTTTCGGAAAAAAGTCATTAACGTTTGACATTTTATATTTAATTTGGCTAGGTCAACACATACTTTGTGGGGATTTATGGAAAGAGAAACTTGTCAGATTTAATTTGACATTTTAACCAAAATTCAAGGTTTAAATGACATTTTCCCAACATTATATATATATATATATATATATATATAAATTTATATTTATCTTTTAATGTGGTGTCTAGTACACTTATGGAGAGTTTGGTTAGCCTACAATAAAGCATAAACAACCTTACAAGCCAAAATGTTGAATGATGACAGTAAACTATAGGTATCGAAACAAGTTTGGTCGTTTGTTGGGAGTTTTATAATTTTTAACACCAACTTAAACAAGCTCGTAGACTGTCTTGATGAGGTCAAATGAAAGAGAATTTTATAGAACCTTACATTTCAAGTAGAAACTTACGAGTTCTTCATATGTGAGATGAAACCTAAACCATGGCGAAACGTTGTCAAACTTTTCTATATTGTTGTTAAACTCTACATCATCCATAACTAGAACCCTAATTACACAAAGAGAACTAATATTTTTTCGACCCAAGAAAATTGGGTAATAGGGTACTAAATTTTTTAATAATTTGTTACAAGGGTATTTTATAAAGTTTTTGTATTTAGTTACTTTTTTGTTTTGTGAATGATGAATGATTATATGAATGGTGAGTTGATTTTATGAATGATGAATGGTTCGAATAAATGAACAAAATACTTATTTTAAAATAAAAAACAAAGTACATATTTTCTAAAATAAAGAACAAAAAGTACCCAATTTACAAAAGGAAAAAAACCTGAAAAAATACTCAAATTTCATAATATTTGTTATTTTAATACACAAAATTTTTCTGTTGTCATTTGAATACATCAATTTTGTGGTTGCCATTTTAATACATGAACTTTTTAAAATCGTAATTTTATGTAACGGAAGCTAACAGACGTTAACCATATTTAATAACTTTTTTGGTTTCCCGAATAATATACAAACTATTCAAATTTTTCATGTTAATACATGAACTAACGAATTTGTATAATTTGATATTTTTGTTTTAAAATACATTTTCATGTTAATAAAAATGTTAGAACACATTCATGACATATGAAATAATTACTACTATTAATGAAAAATAAATCAGAATAAAAGGAAGTTTTTTAGTATTGCTACTTCCTTGATATTACTTTTGAAACTACCATCATTCTTTGAAAACACTTTCTTATTAGTTTTAAATTTTTTTTGTTCAATTTACTCGTGAAAGACTTTATAGAAAACACTCAAAGACTAAAAAGAAATCTTTGTTTAGACAAATGTTATTTTCTATTTTAAAATTTTGATGTTAAGTTGCAAAACGGTAAAGAGGTGATATTAAAAATAGTTGTTGGCGAAAAATACTATTATTGAATTTATTTATTTATTTTATGCATCAATATAATATATATATATATATATATATATGTATATATATATATATATAAAAGTAATCATTTCATAATTTTAAATTTTTGTTATAATAATTCTATTAACATGAACATATATTCTAAAACACACATATATATATATATATATATATATATATTAAATTATACAAATTTGTTAGTTCATGTATTAAACTGGAAAATATTAATAGTTTATTATTTGGGAAACCCGAAAAATTGCATAATTAATAATTATGGTTAACGTTCGTGAGGGCTCTGTTATGTGAAATTTCGATTTCATAAAGTTTAAGTATTTAAATAGTAATTACGATGTATTAAAATGATAATAACAACAACTTGATGTATTAATATGGCAACAAAAAAGTTTGTGTATTAAAGTGACAAATGTTATAAAGTTTGAGTATTTTATGAGTTTTTTCCTTTTACAAAACTACTCTAATTTATGTTGGAAAAAATATCATTTAAACCTTGAAATTTGGCTAAAATATCAAATTAAACCGACAATTTTACCTCTCTTAAAAACTTCAAAATATATGTTGACTTTGGTAAGTTAACCACAAAAAGTCATACTTTAAAAAAGAATATCATTTTTGTTTTTTTTTTTTTTTTTCACTGCAAATAGACTTCATTAATTATAATGCATAGTATCC
>OVBE01013045.1:0-12980 GCA_900406425.1 Iberis pinnata
ATGTTAACTTGACTTTAAACCTGAATACCTACAGATTTCCCTAATGTCTAGCGTTTTATTATTATAAGTTTTAAACCATTTTTAATTACTGTTTTGAATTCGACAATCATACTATTATTCTCACTTTAGCCATATTCGAGTTATTAACTGAACGTGCATTTTGGTCTCTGTGGATTCGATACATTTTACTGTGCTACTTTGAACTGTTCTCTGCAGTACTAGTTTAGGATTAAATTCTTAGCCTATCATTCACCTATATTAGAATTTAATAAAATAAAAAGGAATTCCTTGATTTCAGCCAGGATCTGCTTTTAGCCTGATTGGTGGCAGGAGCAATAGGGGATTGGCTCCGGGATAGGAGCAAGGACCCCAACAGTTTGGAAGATCTCTTGAGAAAAGGTTTTAGCACTAACACATTATGAGAGATGTTGAAGGGGGCTGGTTAAGCAGCAGCCGGATGTGCGCACTAGCTAGCCCATTTGACAAACAAGCGCTAGATAACACCATTGTGCTAGCTCGGTCAGTTTGTGTTTATCAATGTTAGAACGAAATATTATAAACTAATGGAAACTTTTTTACTGTTATTTTATTTATTTTCTAAGAGATAAAATAACAAAAAAAGGAAATGGGTATAATTTTTTAAATAAAAACTACATACTACCAAGTATAATAACAAAAGAATACTGATTTAACAACTTAAACAAAAATTAGAAGATTAAAATAACAAGAATATAAAATGTACAAAAGATTAATCGTATAAAATTTGAAAAGTAATATATATATATATTATGTATGTTTAAGAATAAAAACCGCAACATATGTTGATATTAGTTTTAACATTTTGTAAAAATAAACTAGAGATCGAAATGAATAAATATAAATTATAAGATTAAAATAATGGAATGTATAGAAGATTAATAACATAAAATTTGAAACGTAAAAAATATATACACATTTTATCTATTTTTAAAACTATAAAACTACAACATATGTTGATATTAATTTAAACGATAGTGAACATTATCATGACTATTGTATTAGTGTTATTTATTTTGATAAATATTTGTTGTTTTTTTTTGTAAGTTCAACTTTAAATTTACATGTCTTAAATTTTATCATCATGTTTATTTATAAGAAAATTATTAAAAATATTTTTTTAAAAATTCAGTCCAAGAAGACAAATATTCTTTTTCAAAAGACTAATATTTATTCATTTTTTTTTTACTTTCAACTTTATGTACTAATATTATATATATTGTTTTGAAATGTATAGATAATTATTTCTCATAACTCATGATAATCAAATTTAATTATGGATAGTTATAATTATTTACACAAAATCTAATAGACTAGTAATAACTAAAATTGAATTGTAACAATCCATGAAAATATATAATCACATAGATTATCATTTTAAATTCAAAATAATTTTTTTTTTTGCATATCACGCGGGTCTAGTTTTTCATAAAATATGGAATCCAAAATTCAATCTGGAAATTTAATAGAGGTCGGTTAGTATTATTTCTAGTGTCCGATGACTGATGGCTTCACTTTACCTATTTCCTTGGACTTGGCCCATGTATGAATTTCGGCCCAATATTGACCCAATTGATTAGCATAGTTGTTAGCAATCAATAGCTAACTCAAATTACATTATTGGAAACTAAAGGTATCTCTTATCAACCTCGTATAGGTAAAGTGTATTCACTTATTAACATTAGAAGACAATATACAGAGTACTTATAGAGGCTTTACAATACTCTAATTCTATATAAAAGTGATTGATACTTATAAATATTAACATATATGATTGACATTAATATGTCCCCTCAAGAAAGACGGACAAACTAGAGATCAATTTTGGACCGCATTGCATTGAAACTTGAGCGTTGAAGTGGTTTCGTAAGACCATCAGCAAGTTCGTTTTTGGAGGAAACATGTGAAACTTGAAAAGCACCTATTTGAACCAGGTCACTGATGAAGTGGTGTCAACCGCAACATGCTTCATACAGGAATAGAAGACGAGATTAGCGCTTAGGTAGGTGGCACCGACATTATCACAATAGATGATAGGTGTAGGATATGGGTTCCTCACCCAGGTCCAATGGGCCGAGGCCACTACATAAACCCAGACCAAGAGGCCCATCTTGAAGATCGACCAGGTGAGTAGAGCCGTTGAAGGAACAGTGCGCCTAGTCCCCCTAAACTCGCAGAATAGTAACATATTGACCAACTCGCTGGATGAATAGAACACCTAACCAACTGCACCGCATAGCCGAATGATGGCAAAAGAAGCTCTATAAGTAGAAGGAGAGCTCCCACGAAGAAGAGGTTGGCAATTAGAGAGAGAGGAAATCTTAGAGAGAAGTTAGAGAGATAAATCGACTCTCTTAATATTCTTGTAATCATTTGAGTGCGTCAAACTTATCGACGTCCTTATTTTGCTTCGCACTTGTAATCTTTCATGTCAATTACGAACCTAAATCAAGGGGGATCGACGACCCTAGATTCAACAATTGGCGACTCCACTGGGGACATATTTGAAAGAGCCTAACATTCGTCGTGTCGCAGCATTAAGAGCATGATGAACACAACTCCCATGGACGACTACGTCCAAGTCGAAGACGTGACCCATTTGGAAGGGCAAAGCACCCGGACCGACGACCACCAGACACCAACCGAACCACTAAATAGGATCCAGGGGGTACCCACGCAAGAAGAAACCAACTAGACGCTACTGCATCGGCTGGAGGAACAAGAAAAGGAATCTCAACAACTGAGGAGAAAATCTGAGGCAATATTGACCACGAGCTTGCGAAGAGCCAAACTAGAAGTCCTGAACAGAAACCTCTTCGGATTGACGGATGTTCAAGCACCAACACCGAACGACCCGCAAAATCATGAATCGGATCGTCGTGTGGATCCACCTTCATATTGTAACCCCACTGATCAGAGCGAAGAGATAAGGGCACTGAAAGTCCAACTCAAGGAAATGAGCTTGCTAGTTCACAAGGCCACTAGTTCGGCACCGGAAATAGAGCGGGTCGTCGGAGAAACCCGGAAGACCCCTTTCACAAACAGGATAACAGAGACCAAGATCAAACATACTGCGAAGATCAAATTTCCAGATTTTGAAGGAAACCCTACTCACTGCATGACCGCCTTCACGATTGCAATGGGACGCGCCCAATTTACTAACGAAGAAAGAGACGCCGACCTCCACCAGCTACTCGTAGAAAACTTGGGAGGGGCTGCGCTCTCGTGGTTTTCCCACCTAGAAGCCAGATCCATCGACAACTTTCAACAGCTATCGTCAAACATTATTTCATGTTCATGGAGAAGAAGGCGTCAACCGCCAACATGTGGTCACTAAGCCAGGGACACCAAGAATCCCTCAGGATATACATAGAGCGGTACAAGGAAGTGGTTTCGAGAGTAGCCATCTCTGACGAAGCCGCCATCCCTGCACACAGAAATGCGCTTTGGTATGAATCCAGATTCCGCGAAGAACTGTTGTAGAACCTGCCGCAAACCCTGGAAGACGCCCTGCATAGAGCCAACCATTTTATTGAGATGGAGGAAAAAAAATTTGCGATGGCGCGCAAACATACCAAAACACTCAACAGGAAAGAAAAGGAGGAGTATCTCGAACCTTGCTAGTTCTATGAGGGCCAAGCCAAACACGAGAAAGGTAAAAGGCATGCTAATTACCTCGTTGAAGAACACAAAACACAAGCAAATCAGAGAAGAGATGAAGATTGTAATGCTTATTGTGAATTCCACAACCGACAGGGTCATAGCAATGCCGACTGCCGTCACTTGAAGGATACACTACTTAAAAAGTACCAAGAAATCCAGGGGCGGGACGACCAGAGATGACCTAACCAATATCCCCCGAGAAATCATAGAGAGCGCTCGCATAATTATCAACCAAACCAGAACCGCGACACAAGAGGGAGACAAGAGAAACATGCTGTCGACAAAGACATGACTCCCCCACACAAGCAAGATAATAGCGAAAGGGACGAAGGCGTTCATAACCCCCGTCTGAGAATTAATGCTATCATGGGTGGGATCCAACGGTACGGAGAGTCCATACGATAAGCAACGCGACTAGAATTTTTAGTTCTTAACACAAGAGGGGCGTCCATCAGCAGGCCGCTGAGACACGAACCAATCCGATTCATGAGCAACGACCTGATAGGAATCAAGAACATACACAAAGATTTCATCCTTGTAGAACTCTTCATCAAAGACTATGAAGTGACTAGAATTCTCATCGACACAGGGAGTTCGGTGGACATAATCTTCAAGAGTACCCTCCGGAAAATGGAGATCGGCAAGGAAGTTGTCAAAAGAACCATGCAGTCTCTCATCGGCTTCGAGGGGGGGGGATTCGGTTGGGACAGTCGGACAGTTGGATTTATCAAGCTCCCAGTCCGGGTCAGCAGAAGCATCACGACCACCAAGTTTCAAGTAGTCAACGAACACCCAATCTTCAACACCATCCTAGGGACCCCTTGGCTCTCAGAAACCAAGGCAGTAGACTCAATCTTCCAACAGTGCGTCAAGATCCCGATGGTACGCGGGACAATCATCAGAGAGCAGCACAAATTTGTTTCATCGCTGAACACAAAGCCTGTAAGAGCGTTGAATTATAGAAATTACAGCTGGGGAACGCCAAATGACCGGACATTCCTAAAGACTGAAAGAGCCCTGCATACGAAGCTATCGACTAGGTTAACATAGACGCCAACAATCCCGAGAGATGCGTTGGAGTCGGCCACGAAATCGACGAGCATATCAAAGCACAACTGATCAACTTCTTGAAAGAAAAATATGACTCCTTCGCGTGGTCATTAGAATCTATGAAAGGGATCGACCCCGCCATTACCTGCCATATCTTAAACATTGATCCAACGTTTAAACCAATCAAACAAAAGTGATGAAAACTAGGACCAGAGAGGGCGCAAGCAGTGAACGACGAAGTAGAAAGTTGCTACAAGCCGGATCGATAGCTGAAGTCAAATACCCAAAATGGTTGGCAAACCCGGTAGTCGTAAAGAAAAAGAACAGCAAAATGGTGGGTAAGCGTCGACTTCACCGACATGAACAAGGCATGTCCAAAAGATAGTTATCCTCTCCCGCACATTGATCGACCCGTTGAAGCAACCGCATGGAACAAACTACTCTCTTTCATGGACGCCTTTTCCGGATATAACCAGATAATGATGCACCCCGACGATAGAGAGAAAACGGCTTTCATCAAAGACAAGGAAACGTACTGCTACAGAGTCATGCCATCCGGGCTCAAAAACGCGGGGACGACATACCAGAGGCTAGTCAACCGAATGTTCGCCGACCTTCTCGGCATGACTATGGAAGTGTACATCAACAATATGCTGGTCAAATCTCTATCCAAGGCTGACCATGTCAAAATCTACGTTCCTGCTTCACCATCCTTAATCGATAAGGGATGAAACTGAACCCCACCAAATGCATGTTCGGCGTAACATCAGGGGAGTTTCTAGGCTACATCGTCAACCAGAGGGGAATAAAAGCAAACCCAAAGCAGATAAAGGCTCTCGTCAACGTTCCCTCGCCGAAGAACACAAAGGAAGTACAACGGTTAATCGGTCGCGTCACCACACTCAACAAGTTTATATTAAAATCAATCAACAGATGCATGCCTTTCCAACAGCTGCTTTGAGGGAACAAAAGATTCGAGTGGGACGAAAAATGCGAACAAGCATTCATAGAGATGAAAGAATACTTGTCGACCCTGCCAATAATAGCCAAGCCTGAAGACGGCAAAACTCTATACCTCTACATATCAGCTTCCACCACTGCTGTTAGCGGTGTCGAGTTAGAAAAGATCAAGGCGAACAACGACCAATATTATACATCAGTAAAACCCTAGACGGTGCAGAGATCCGATATCTAACCTTGGAGAAACTAGCCTACATCGTCGCTAGAAAATTATGACCCTATTCCTAGTCACATTTTATTGCAGGCTTGCCAGCCCAACCGTTCCGCACGATTCTACATAGCCCAAGTCAATTAGGAAGGATGGCCAAATAGGCCATCAAGCTCAGTGAGTACGATACCGACTTCAAGGGGAGAACACGCGTCAAATCAAAAGTTCTCGTCGATTTCATCACCAAGCTCCCACCAAAGTTGATCGATGGAGTCGACGCCGCCCCCAAATATGGAATACACGTGGACGGATCCTCTTGCTCAGGAGGATCAATAATCAGGATACGACTAAAACCTCCTGAAGGCGACATCCTTGAACAATCGTTTCGCCTCAGCTTCATTGCGTCGAACAAAGTTGAGTATGAAGCCATTATCGCCAGACTAAAGTTAGCAAAAGGAATTGGCGCAAAGCAGATACGAGCTTTCAGCGACTCATAGATCGTCCCAAGACAGTTCGCTTGGGACTACGAAGCCAAGAGCGAGCGGATGGACGCGTATCTACGAGTGGTACAAAACCTGGCAAGAGAATTGGAACACTTTGAGATTGTAAAGATTCCTAGGAGCAAAAACAAAATAGCCAACGCATTAGCAACCATTGCCTCCTCTAGCAACTCGCACCTACGTAGGACCGTCCCACTAGAAGAAATCCAAAAACCTAGCATCAGGCTCGATCTTGTCCACTTCATGGACATCACAGAAGACGACTTCGAATTTTGGAAAGATCACGAAGCCCCGAAAGTCGATTGGCGGGACAAAATAAAACTCTACATAGCATATGACACCTTACTAGAGGACAAATGGGCAGCATGACGGCTAAAGGCAAAGGCCCCTCACTACATAATGATGGACGGACACCTCCTACAACAAGACTTCATCGGCGTCTTGCTTGCTTGCCCAGGAACTGACGAAATCGAATGCATCATCCGAGAGACGCACAACAGGGCTGGCGGAAACCACTCCAACGGACAAGCCCTAGCTCTCAAAATAAAAAAAATCATGGCCACTTCTGGCCTACCATGATCGCCGACTGCCACAAATCCGCGAACGTCAGCATCCCCCAACCCTTTCATGTGTTGGGCGATGGACATTGTCGGACTCATGCCTTGCTCATAAGGACAAAAATACCTTCTCGTCATGACAGACTACTTCACCAAATGGGTCGAGGCCAAATCTTACACTGAAATACACGACGTCGAAGTCAAAAACTTCGTGTGGAAATCTATTATATGCTGGTATGGACTACCTTATGAGATCGTCACTGAAAACGGGACTCAATTCTTCTCCCACAAATTCGAGAACTTTTGTGCTAAATGGAAAATCCGACTGAGCCACTCGACGCCAAGGTACCCTCAAGGAAACGGCCAAGCCGAAGCAACAAACAAAAGCATCGTCGATGGACTCAAAAAAGACTAGAGAGGAGAAAAGGACTATGGACTGACGAATCAAACCCCTTTCTCCCTTACACACGGAATAGAAGCGATGGTCCCCTCTAAAGTCAACGTATATAGCCTAAGAAGACTCAAACTTCCAGAAAACAGCGACATCAATGACACTATGCTGCATGACAGACTCGACGAGGCCGAGGAAATACGCGACCGAGCTATCCTACGAATCCAGAACTACCAATAAATCGTGGCGAGATACTATACAAAAAATTCAGCGTTAGAAGATTCTCCAAAGGCGACATGATCCTAAGCCACGTCTTCGACAACACCAAGGAATACCGTGCATGCAAACTAGGCGTCAAATGGGAAGGCCCGTACCATATTGTTAAGGTCGTCAAACCAGGCGTCTACCAACTAGCCGACCTAGACGGAACGATGCAACCAAGATCCTGGAACACACGATATCTAAAGCTCTACCACTACTAACTCAGGTATGGCCGTACCATGAACTATGAATGGCTTGATCCCTCTATAATGGGTACGTAGACAGCCCACAATAAGGGTCCAACTGTAAATATAAAAAAGGGGGGAATAGACGCCCTCATTATCTCTCTTTATGAAAAATAAAGTCAGTTCAATATCGAGTATTTCATTCAAAGGATAGCAAGACACCAAATCCGAGTCAACGCTTGCCAAGACGAACCTCATTAGAAAACAAATACAAAGCTGAGCCTAAGCTCGCCGAGCTGAACCTCGCATAAAGTATAAAGCCAAGCCCAGACTCGCAGTGACACTCTAGCTAGGTCCTCATTATGGGAATAAGGAACAAATAAGCAATGCCACTTGCACTTGAAAAGCCAAGTAACATACTTGCACTTCTTGACGTACTTCAATCACTAAGTAAGCCGAGCCTAGACTCGCCAGATCATCGACTACTTAGGACAAAAGGGAAACCCAAGGTTAACGCAACCTCGCACCTACGCAACAACTTCATCCAGCAACCACCCATAAACGTAAGAAAAACTTAACAAGCAAAAATGACGAACTTTAAACGCAAATCACAAACGAATAAATTTTACATAGCCGCGAAAACGGCCAAAAAAATACAACAGAACAAGTCCTAAAAATAAAAATAAAAACTCAACAAAATCATGCATCATTTTCCACGGCCACGCCATCTGCCCTAGCAGGCTAAATCGATGAAGTTTTATCATCAACCGGCTGAGGAATCTCGTCGGGGAGCCTCGACGGACCAACTAGATCCTCATCATTCAACTCGGTTACCACCATCTTATTACGAGCTTCTTGCTTCACCGCAAGCTGTTATTTCACCGACTCAAGCAGCAAATCTGGCACCATCCCACCAAAGCCTTTTACCATGTCAAAAAGCTCCGCAAACCTTGCATAACATGTGATGGCTTCATCAACAAGCTGCAAAGCACGCCTTTCCTCCAAGTGTCGACGAACCTTAGCAAAGCGTTCGTCGACAGCCGCTTTCCATGACCTCTTAGCCTCCTCAACTTTCTCCATAACGCGAGAATCAAAATTCCTTAGCACATGGGACCTCTCCTTATTAGCGTCATCGTAACAAGTGGCAAGCGCGAAGTTCTCCTCTCGCAGCTTCCAAAATTTAGCCTCAAGCTCAACATTGCGAGTAGCAAGCCCTTCCTTCTCAATCTTTAAAGCCTCGCACTTCGCCACGGCGAGCTTCATCTGCCCAGTAGCCCTCTCGGGCAGTGAATGACCTTCTTTCGCTTGAGCGTCAAGTGTTGCTCCTACATCCGCCAAATCCTTGGCCCTCTTCTTCTCTTCCAAACACAGAATATGAAACTTATCTTCGTACTTAGCCATGCGGAGGGACGCCTCAGGCGCCAGTTTCACTTTCAACTTGAACCACCTGATTATATTGTTCGCCAGCATTCGCGTCTGAATAAAACAAAAGAGTCAACGCGACATAACACACATCAAAAAAAGATGACCAACAGGATACCTTAACATAAGATGCAGCAAAGTCATTGAATAACTCTACCATCTTATCATCCTGCTTATCCTCCACAAAAGACCCAAGGGGAATCAGCCGATGAACCAAGTTCCCGCAGGAAACAATATCACCATACATCATCAGGACGTCGTCGTAGTGGAAATCGAAAGTCACTTTCTCGGCGTCCTCTCTATAATGATATGTCATAAGCGGATCTCCTTCCTCGTCCTCCACTTTGACGCACGCATCCCTGCCTGTCGAATTCGCCATCTTATACCTTTACTCACCTTGATGATGGCGCGGTCAAGGTCTAAGGCTTCTCCATCTGCGCCCCCAATAGGCGCAATCGGAGGATCGCACTCGGGGTCGAAAATAACAAGTAACGTTTGTGAGCTCGCTTCTGCGCCCTTAGTTCATCGGCACGCTTCCTCTTCCTTTTTGCAGGAACCTCGACGATTCTCTTCCCGGTAGCCTTTTCAATAAGAGGTACCAAGAAAAACCCTCAACTGGGTTTGATGCTTCAGTCGTCGTTATGACCACTGGAGTCTTTACTTCTTCGATCGTTTTAGGTACCATGATCATCCCTATGACCTTCGCAGCAGCAGCAGCCTGTTTCCTCAAAGTTGCACGCTTGAGCTCTTCGACGATGTTCCCTGACATTATCCTCTGACGGACGATAGGGAAGCAATCCAAATCAATTGGAGGAGAAATTTAGTTAGTAAGAACACTAATATAAAACATCCATAGCCACGGAAAGACGATTTACCATGAAAAAAGCAACGACGGTGCTCGTTAACCTTCTCCCGAGTAATCTTGCCCCACAAGGTCACTCCCAAAGCCTTTATTTTCCTCATGTTGTCAAAGAAATTCATAGGGAAGTTTTTGATAGGTAGCAGAAAATCTGCACAAAAAAGAAGAACAGTAAGAAAGAAGGGAAAAGACCACAAGATCGACACAAGACTCTCCCGATCTCCATATTCCATCTCATGGAATAGTCGTAAACGCATCTCATGGAATAGTCGAGGAAGTAATCTTAAAAGACGGCAAAATAACCTTGCGGAGGGTACCACGGCCTTTCCTAGAGACTTGGGATCCTAAATACCAAGTTGGGGTCGTTGAAGCCGCACTTACTTACCAGCTTAAGAAGTTGCGCTCTGTTCATAATGGAGGGCGGCATTCCGGTTATTCTGTCAGCCTTAGCAGACGACAATCCAGAAGACCCGCCCAGTCCGGGCAAGGTACAAACAACTCAATAGTAGGGCCCTGGAAGTCCCTCTCAGTATGTCCCTCTGGAAGAACCTCATCTAAAGTGCACCTTCTACCCGTTCACCGTTCTGAGAGGAACTGCTTCCTTACAGCGATGGGGACCAAGTCAACTGATTCTTCAGTCGTTTCAGCAGGTCGATCCCCTTGCCTTGCTGACAACGGGATCATATCTACAGGATCCTCTAGGGGGAAGGGTATCGGCTCGTCTGCTGATTACGATGACCTGCCGATTCCACTGAAGATTCTCACATCTTCTTTGTTTGATCAGAAGACGTGATGGTCTTAGGATCAGATCCGGGATTGGAGTAACGAATCGAGGGATAATCAGAACTGGTGGACGAAGATGCCGAACCTTTCTCTGACTTGCTAACAGAGGACTTGGTCCCTTGATTTGACACACAAGCCCTAGAACCACTGGTACCACTACCCAGACTGAGGTACATCAAATCGCAGGCCATCGCATCAGCGAAAATCATGAATTTAACTGGTCGTAAATCTAGAGAGAGAAAGTTGAGAGAAAGGAGAGCAGAAGTTACCTTTGATAGAGATGCAGAATATGAAAAATGAAAGAATCATGGAGTATATCAAAGGGCGTGACTGAGAGGTGAAGCATCCCAGGTAAGACAAACCAGAAGATGAGAAGTCAGAAGAAGAGATGACCGGAAAATAAAACGGTAGCGGGAAAAATGATTGGATAATGACAGCTTATCCTCGAAGCTAACTTCCCTAAAAATTAGCACCGGTCGTTGTACTCCATTTTGTCTACCCAAAACGTCCCTCCGAAAAAGATGGACTCCCCCACGTGACGACACGACCCATTGGGCCTTAAGACACACTGTGTCCGACGAACTCACAAGCATATCAGTCTCGTTAAACTGGGGGGGCTTATTGTAGGATATGGGTTCCTCACCCAGGCCCAATGGGCCGAGTCCACTACATAAAACCAGACCAAGATGCCCATCTTGAAGATCGACGAGGAGAGCAGAGCCGCTGAAGGAACAGTGCTCCTAGTCTCCCTAAACCCGTAAAATAGTAACCTATTGACCAACTCGCCGGAGGAACATAACACCTAACCAACTGCCCTGCATAGACGAATGATAGCAGAAGAAGCACTCTAAATAGAAGAAGAGCTCCCATGAATAAGAAGTTGGCAATTGGAGAGAGAGAATATCTTATAGAGAAGTTAGAGAGATAAATCGACTCCCTTAATATTCTTGTAATCTTTTGAGTGCGTCGAACTTATCGACGTCCTTATTCTGCTTCGCATTGTAATCTTTCCTGTCAAATACGAACCTAAATCAAGGGGGCTCGACGACCCTAGATTCAACAACAGGGATTTGTTTGAGTGGGAGACCAAGTTCATAAGTAGTTGGTAGTTCCATTCCACTTCAGCTGCAGTGTCATCTACAGACTTGTATTCGGCCTTTGTGGAAGATTGAGCTACAGTTTTCTGCTTCTTTGAAGTCCATGAGATAAGGTGCTTTCCGAAGTATACAAGTTTTTCACCATTGGATACATAATCTTCCTTGTCTCTAGCCCAGTCGGCATCTGAAAAGCATGAAGAGAATGCGACCTATCTGAACAATAAAACAGTCCATGACTACGAGACCCATTAAAATAACAAAGGCCTCTTGGCGGCGAGCCAATGTTCAGAATTGGGATTGCGCATATATTGAGATAATTTTTCAACCGAGTAGGCAATGTCTGGACGGGCCAGAAGTAGGTATTGGAGATTTCCTATAAGAATGAAAAAACTACGTCGGATCATCGAGACAGTTACTGGCTCAAATAAGTGATTTAGAAGCCGCAAGCGGAGTTGTGACATGTGTAGAAGTGAACATGTTAAAACATATGAGTATGTCTGTAACATACTTATGGTGTGTGAGAGTCATCCTTGCCTTTGTTCGTGAAACTTATAGACCTAAAAAGTATGACAGGGGACCAAGGTCCTTGATTGAGAAACGTAAAGCTAGAGTGTTTATGAAAATTTGAACCTGATATACGTCAGTTGAACGCTGCAAAACTCGACTCATAGTCCAAGAATTCCATCAACGATCCAGCATTGATTATTTTGAAACATCGAGTCATGTTGTTAAACTACAAACAATCGCTTCGTCTTAAGTATTGTTGTCTCTTATAATTGGCCTTTACGATAACTAGATGTAACAATGCGTTTTTTTTTTACAAGGTGGTCTTCATGAAGAAGTCTACATGATTCAACCACCTGATTTTGTAGATAAAAAATTCTCCACTTATGTTTGCAAGCTTAAGAAAACTATTTATGGGCTCATTAGCACCTCGCACTTTGATATACCTGTATTTTCACTCGGTTTTAGCCTTTTTCCGCATCCATTTAGGTAGATTCACTAGCA
>OVBE01013046.1:0-12979 GCA_900406425.1 Iberis pinnata
CGACATGATAGCGTCTCCTTCACTCAAAACCCTAGGTTTAGCCAAAACCCTAATCGCATCCGACATGATAGCGTCTCAGTCCAATTTCAAAGGGTATGTAGCACAGAAAATCATCTAGTTGGTAAATATATGGACTGCAAGATTAAACAATTTAGGAATTTAATTTCCAAGAGACATACTATTACAAGTTTAAATTGAAAATCTAGTTAAGTAACTTCAATTATTCGTTGAAATCGTAATAACAGTAGCCATTATCGTTGTAAATTATCTAAGAATATAAACAATCAAGAAAAATGTGATCCCAGAGGGATAAAAAAAATTTGAGAGTTTTATCGTATCGCATTTGTAATCTCGTTTTCTTTATATTTTGAGAATCATAGAAGTTATCTTCTCTACAGTAAATGATCCTCTAATCTAGTGGATTTGCCTCATGAGGGAACTCTCATTTAAGCTTCTACCTTTGCCCGAGGGTTCCAGTTTTTGCCAGTGTTCTTAAAACTGGACTGGCAGTCGAACCCGGTTCAACCACGAATTGGAGGTATACGTGGGTTCAGTGGCGGAGGGAAGTAGAGAAAAGTGGAGTCATCTAACCCCACTTGATTTTTAAATATTATTTAAACATTATATCTAATATTAATAGTTTTAGATAAATTGGTATATTAATTCCATAAAAATAAAAACATTTTTGGATTTATATATGATTTAGTTTATGTTATATTAAAATTAGTTTAAAAAAATGACTAATAAATATTTTATAAGATTGAAATAATTATTCACGTTTTTTCTTTTTTTCGGCTAAAAAAAATTCTAATACTTTCAAATTGTTTTAGTTTTGAGATTAAGGCCCGAAGGTTGACTTTTTAATGAAATTGAGGTTATGATTCTATTATTTTTTAAATTCTTATGAACTTGAAATTATATATAATTCGAATAGTTGAACTATGGATTGAAATTTTGAAGTTTTGAGTTTTCTTATGAGATATTTTGAAGATTATATGATAAATATAATTATATTTTTCAAATAATTTATCATAAAAACAAAATACATTACTATATAATATGCTATGAATGCACGTAGAATTTATTAGGAGATGTTTTTTTTATAGTTTTAAACTATATATTTTAGCTGTTTATATGCCCCAAGTCAAACAAATTTCTGGCTCCGCCACTGCGTGGGTTGGTTCAACCCGAGTTTAGTATATTTTTTTTTACAAAATGTTTTCTTTAACAATTTTTCTATATGTATAATGTATAAAAATACAATTTAACATTTTATGCTTCTTTTGTGACATATATTAGGTAAGTGTATAAATTTATAATACGTGAAACGTATAGATTATTGTAAGTGTATAATGTATGAAAACACAATTTAACATTTCATGCTTCTTTTGTGACATATATTATGTTTTTTTACTATTGTTAATTTATGATTAAGACTATTTTATTATTTGTTTGGATTAAATTGGTAAGAGATTTTTAGTTTTGTTTTATTGCTAATTATATATATATATATATATTTAAATTTAAATTTAAATTTTTAATAAAACAATCAAATCCGATTGAACCCGGTCAGATTACATTGATCCATGACCCAAAAAAAATTTCCGGTCTGGTTTTCAAAATATTTCTTCCTTACTCCTAGTGTGTTGGTCGTTTTAGAAACTTGTGTAAACTATAAAACATAGAGTTTAATTTTTATTTATATATAATAATTTTATTTTTCTATTTATCATTTTAGTACTATTATTTTTTAATTTAAATGTATATTAATTTTTACATATTATATTTTAGAAACATATAAAATAAAAATATAATATTAAAATAGAAGGAATATCATATCCATTAAAATTTCAATTTAATATTAAAACAGAAAGAATAAAATCACATAAGACATCAAACAAATTTAATAGTTTAATTTTAATTTATAATATTGTTGTGTATTTTCTAATAATTATGTAATTTATAATGTTTTATTAAAAAAATATTGTATGTAATAATTAAATGATGGTTGTCATATGCTTATTTGTAAGTTTTATAATGTTAAATAATTGTGAATAAAAATATAGACAATATTGCAATATACAATTTTTTGATATTTTAAATTTGAACATTGCTTATGGAGAGAAAATCATGATTCTCCAAATTTTGAAGAACTTAACTCTACCTTGCTGCTTTATACTCTGATATTATATTCCTTACACAATTATTTTGGAATTGAAATGAGGATACTTGTTTAGAAGAACTTAATCCAAATAGACAAGTCTTGTAAGGAACGAATCATGTTCATTAGATGATGATCTACACAACATATCACTCTTTAACCTATTTAATTCATCTTGAGCTTGACTTACTTCTAAGTTAGACTGGTCTCCAGAAGAAAAAACTTGTGTATTGTTGTTGTTTACTTCAATCCAGCTCAATCCTGGATCTTTAGCAGAACCTAATCCTCTGATCTTCTTTCTTATCTCTGCAACATCCTCCCATCTCCCATTCACTGCATAAAGATTCGATAGTAAAATGTGTGTTGCAGTGTCTTCTTTATCAAGCTTCAGGATCTGGTCAGCTGCATATACTCCCATCTGCAAGTTTCTTGTGTTGACACATGAACTTAGCAGAGCCCTCCAAAGCTCCGAGTGGTTGTTCCCCAAAGGAGATTCTTCTATCAGTTCAAGTGCTTCCTCTAGTAACCCAGCTTTTGATAGCAAACTCACCATGCAAGAGTAGTGCTTAAAACCTACATTAATACCCTTTTCCTTCATTTGGTTCCACAGGAACTTACCTTGCTTCGTCGATCCACTGTGGTTGCAGGCTACTAATAAAGACAAGTATGTTACTTCATCAGGCGTGAGACCTTTTTCTAGGATCTGTTCAAAGAAACTCAAAGCCATTTCTATCATTCCATGCTGACTATAACCTCCTAGCATCGAATTCCAACACTTCAAATCTGGATTTAAAATAAGTGAGAATATTGATTCTGCAGTGTCATATTTGCCGTTTTTGCCATACATGTCTACTAAGGCTCCACATACTGACATAACATTATAGAATCCTGTCTTCACGGCAAGAGAATGGAATACTTCACCTTGTCTTAGCATTGCCATGTTTGAACATGCTCCTAAGACACTACTCAGGGAAAAACTATCAGTTCTATTGTTTTCTCTGTACATTTCAATGAAGAGTTGGACCGCACACTCACTGTTTCCCAATCTAGACTGTCCTACTATCATCTCAGTCCACAGAACAATATCCTTTTCCATGATCACATCAAACACTTTCTGCGCAGATTCAGCTTCCCCGTTTTTGAAGTACATGGACAAGAGTGTTGTTCCAACAAAAATACTCCTTTCATATCCCAATTTCGTTACTTGTCCATGAAAAAGCTTCCCATAAACAGATCTTTCTGGTTCCCCTGTTGCAGATATAGCAGCAGAGAAAGTAAATTCATCTGGACGAGGTGTGGACATACTCTGTAGCCTACTATACATAAGAATCACTTCCTCTCCAAAGCCATGTTCTGAGTACCCAGATATAATTGAGTTCCATGACACCAGATTTGGGTTATGCATCCTTCCAAACACATGGAGTGCTTCTTTCATGTCTCCACAACTACAATACATGTCAAGAAGAGCATTTTCTAGAGGTAAATCAGCTAAAATATCAGAGAATATTATCCGGGCATGGATTAATTTCCCTAGAGAGTAGCTTCCCAATCTACTACAAGCATTCAACACTATCGAATACGTGAACTGCGTTGGACCAACACCAGACATCAACATGCTTCTAAAGAGGAAAATACCTTCTTCTATCTTATCATTTCTCAAGCTCCCAACTATCATTGTGTTCCAAGCGACGCTATCTCCATCATTTACACACTCGAACATTCTCTTTGCAGATTCTACGTCCCCGCAATTCGAGTACATCCCCAAAACCGATGTCTGGACAACTACATTGTTCAAAAATCCAAACTTTATAATCTGCGAATGTAATGATGATCCCATTAAAACATCCTCAAGCGCAGCACATACGTGCACTAAGCTAGTGAACGTCGAGCAATTGGGCTTCAAGGATTCGGATGTCATATTGTTTATAAGACCAAACGCACAACTTGCAGAAACTGGGTTCCGAGAATACGCTGAATAAAGAGCATTAAAAGAAACTACATTCCTGTGAGGCATTGTGTCGAACACTTTATGGGCATGTTCTAGGGAGCCGCACCTCACGTACATGGAGATGAGATTGTTATTTGCATATGGAGATTCGGAAGCGGCGCCACCGGTGAGGACGAGAGCGTGGAGTTGACGCGCCCGTTTTATTGCGGTGGTGGAGACGCATTTCCGTGTAAGTTCTACTACGGAAGAAGCTACTTCACTCAGTGGCATAAACGCTGAACTCTGCGTCTTATTTAACCAGTGACTCTTTATAGCAAAACGCTGTGTTTTGATTGAACCTCTCATTCCATTAATCAAACATCTCGTCGTAACTCTTTTTAACAAAACGACGCCAGAGAGGGAAGGGTTTTTAGTCGTCGGAGAAAATGGCTACCGAAGAGAGAGTTTCACGTCTTCATCTCTTGATCGATTTATGTGTCAGCCGTTACGCTGTAAGTCTATTGCTCTCCATTCGTTGTGAATTAGCTTAAAAGATCTGCTTGTTTCTCTCTCGCAACGTTCGATTGTTCTCATGTCATGTAGGAAAGAAAAGTAGATTCGCTGACGAAGGAAATGGAGAAAGTTCTGCTTGTTTCTTTGTCACAGGTATATATTTTTCATTCGCCGTAAATGAGTCTATTAGTAGACAGCTCTGAATTTGACTTACTCTGGCAAAATGAATAGGTGTTGAGAGAAATTCAATCTTGGAAAACCAATATTGGCGGTGATGCGGCGGCGGTGTGTTCCTTAGTTCAACTACTGTTCCTTGTGTGTAAGATTCTACGGATGATCATTGCTGCTATTTGATGAACTTCGTTCAACAGGAAGCGGGAGTAGTGGCTGTTGATTGTGAGGATGAAGCTGGTGCTGCTTCATATGTTCCAGAATCCAAAGAATTTCATTGCTTAGAAAGACTTGTGGCTGATCTTGTAAGTTACTCATTCTTGATTACACAGAAACTTCTCTCTCCAATAATGATAGTCTAGGGCAACGTTTAGTTGATTGTCTCTGCAGATCATTAATAGGTTTTTTTTAATTTCTATTCATTGAAGGGAACTCCCAAGTGTAGAAAGAATGTATCTTTGCTGATTTAGATTTTTTATGATTTGAAAGTTGTTTGAGAAAGCAGCAAACGAATTTATGTGTTAAGCTTGATCTGGTATCTCTGGGTTTTCTGACAGGTTGGTTTGTTAGGTATGAAAAATGTGCATGTTCAGCATTTGGCTGGCAACATCCTTGTGGAATTCTCTGAGTCTCTGGTTGAATCTGTATGTTGCGTTTCGTGTGCCTCACTTCAAGATTTTTAGAATGTAGTATCTTCTATATCTCATGCCCACTTATTTATTTATTTAGGAAAGTCAATGGAATGAGTTCATTCGCTTGCTTTGTGACTGTTTGCACTTAGCAGTTATCTACAGTTGCCCAGTCCTCGATGTTTCTTCGGCAACTGTATGTGAGGGTTCAGATATACATCACTTCGGTTCTAATGTTCTGAAATGTAACCTCGAAAAGGCTAACTGGGGCATGGTATCTGATATCCTTCGAGTTCTTCGTAATTTATTAAAGCGCTTGAGCCAAGAAGAAAATGAGGAACTTCTTGATGTATTCTTGGAATCTCTATACTCTACACTTGCAAAAATTCCTTGGTACCGAGTGGATACTGTCTTTTCTCATCAGCATGCTAATTGTGACAGAAATTCCCAAGGCCATAATGGAAGTCTAGGAAGCATTGTAAAGAATGAGGGAGTGAATGTAGTTCTTGGAACCTTTGTTCAATTTCTCTGTTCTGTGGCTCAGCATGTTAACGTTGCAGAAGATTCTGATGCTTTTGGACCTACACATTTGATATTCCAAAAAGCCATCGAGCTCGTTCCGTATCTCCTCCGTTGGTGCAGACCAAAGTTAGAAAGTCAAAGTGGCTCTTACATGTCAAGATACCTAGCGCACAAGTTGCTGGTACGGTATTTTATTTGTTTTTAAAATTAAAAGTTCAGACAGAGAACTTCTCGCTCTGTCTCTTGATATGTCACTGATAGGTGGAGTATGTATGTCTTACGCTGCTGTCTCTCCCTTTTTGTAGGTGTTGATGATCAAACTTACTTACCGGTTCAGTTGTGAATGTTACATTCTTCTTTCATGGCTGCAATATTTGCAACACCATTTTCAAGGCATTCTCCGACACACCGTAGCTAGGTTTAAACCTGTCCAAGATAATTGTTTGGAAGGTTCTCCATTCTTTGTGAGTTTGCTTGATAGGGAGGTCAATGAGACGCAATCCAACCATTTGCAAAGACTTTCTGTTTTTTTGTTCCTACGGTGCTCCTTCATTTTGCTTTATTCAAATATACATACGGAAAAGGATTGTGTGTTCGACTGTAGGAAGAAAGGGATGGAAGAGATGTTAAAATGGATTGAATTGCAGATTCCAGGTTATACGTTTTCTGATCACAGAACTTATACTAAGAAGAGTGTTGACTTTTCTACGTCCTTCATCCAGCTGTTCATCCATGAGGTTTTAGTTTTAACCTTCTGTATCTGCCATGTTTAACACAAGTTCTATTAAATCTCTTCACTGTTTAATTATAGGATGACCTCTTATTTAAAGTCCTGCTGCAATTACTGTCTTTACCTTTGCGTGGAGAGCAGCTGTAAGTAGGGTAAAGCACTGTCTTTCCGAATACAGTTAAATCAAATTTCTCTAAGCCTTCTTATGGGCGGCATTTCCTTGTAGGCTTAATGTGGAAGGGTGTTCGTCTCAAGACAAGGACCAAACTATTCATTTCCATTTATCAACCCTGTTCAATCCTGTTGTACTATTCTGTATATTTCTTTCAGAGGTAAATCTTACACTTAATCGAATCTCTTGTGCTATTTTCCATGTGGGTTTGGTTTATTTGTTATCATTGATTCATTGTTGCAATTCTTAATGCCACACATCGTGTTTTCTATTGTCAGTTGCATTACGATCATCAAGTCCTTCTTGATTACCTTATATCTAAAGACATTGGGGCTAGCTGTGCAGAGTACCTGTTGAGGTTAATTGTTTTTATCCTCGGTTATTTCTATATCAACTGAGTGTCAATATAAGATATGATTGCTAGCTTGTACTCTAGTCTTTGAATGATATCTCTAATTTCCAAATCACCTAATGCATTTCGAAACAAATATATAATATAGGTTGGTTCCTGCTTAACATCATTTGTATTTTCCGGGTAGATGCTTGCGCACGGTCTGTGACTCGTGGACTCTGTTTGTGGAATTCCCATTTGAAGGAAATATAAATGGTTCATCGTCAAAGAGAAGAAAATTACGTCCCCAGGCTTATGAAAATGCCAAAAACTGTCTGCTTTCTTTACAAAACTCAGTTGTTAAGCTACATAAGAAGAAACTATTTCCATACAACCCAGAACCTCTTCTACGACGGTTAGTTTACCATCACTACAACAGACTTGACCAACCTATGTGCCTGATATAATCACCTAATTATTATATTTTCAATTTTGATGCAGTTTATCAAGGTTTCAAGAGCTCTGTCTACTCCATGAGTAATTTATCTGGACAAAGAGGTAAATCATTGCATAGTCGACATGGAGTTAAATGGATTCCTATATGAAAATTTGGTACTGGCTGTCTCATGCTTATGATTTGGCGATTGGTTTAGGTTTGTTGCCAAGAAAAATGTGGTGGTCCGTGGTTTTGTGGGTCGCAGTTTGGAGATCAATTAGGAAGTCATATTAGCTTGCAGAGGATCAGATGCTAAACGAAGAAGTCTCCTTCCCTTATTGGCTCACAAGTAGAACTGTGTGTAAGGTGGAGAATCTCAAGTCTAATCGAATTATTTTGGGTTCTGACACTAGTGAAGCTAGCATGAGTTCTGTCTCCTACAATACATTATTGACTGATTAGGAGCTACAAATCAGAGAGCATAAATGTTCTTTGTTTCCACAAAATCCAAATTTGAAAGGGCATTAGATACTTTGGTCAAGATAGTGTGTAACTGCCCCAGCCAAATGCAGTAAGCAATGTAGTGTAGAATATTAAGAAAATATTGAAGCTGTCTTATTCATATCATAGCTTAATTTTACATTTTCAGTTGTATGTAACTGCTACTTCCTGTAACAGTTGAGATAGTTGTTGAGGCTTAGTGAGCATAGCCATGTGACCAGCTTCTTTAATGACCTTGACTTCTTGAGGTTCGTAGTTACTAATCATCCACCTCTGAATCTCCTCTGGAACCACATTATCACCCTCACAGACAATAAACACTCTCTTACCAGATCCATACCCCTCCTTTGTCAGCAATCCTTCACCTTCCATTTCTTTTGGGTATAACCAGCTTGGTTTCATCAATGCCTTGGCTAGTTCTAGATCCTACAATCATTACTCTGATCTCAAAACTAAGGACTAAAATGCAACAACAATAGTTGTATCAAACAAAAAAGACTCACCTCTAACTCGCAATTAGTATAGGCTTTCTCTTTCAAAAAAGTAGCACCGAACATAACTGAAGTCGGTGGCTGTTCTGGTCCTTCTTCGAATGTAAACTCACAATCCATGGCGAATCCCTCAGGTAGTCTCTTGAAATACTAAGGACAAAACAGAAAGTGACATGCGATTATAGGATAAGAAGATAGTGGTCCTACTCAAGATAAAAGTTTGACTACCTCTTGAATGAGAACAGACGGAGGAGACTTATGGTGTGGCATATAAGCAGAGAGGAAGATTCCGACAGATATTTTGGTCGGAAACTTTTCCATGGCGAGAGAGAGTCCAATGCCACCATAGCTATGACCAACAAGAACCACTTTTTCGTCTTCAGGAAGAGACTCAATGAAACTCATCAAAGGCTTTAGATAGTCGGAGACAGAACGAACCTCTTCAAGCCGGTTCGTGTCGATACCGGACCCACCAAGGTCAAGAGCTGTTACACGATGACCGTCCACATGGAGCTTTGCGGCTAGTTTGAACCAGCACCATGCTCCATGACATGAACCGTGGACAAGCACAAAGTGGTGGTGGTGTTGCATGTGTTGTGTTTGCATTTTAGTAAGCTATGTTATCTTTGCTCTATTCGTGTCTTCATTTATAGGCAGCCTTAGCATAGCCATCAGGTCTTAGTTAATCGGTTTAGTTGTGGTTAATTCTTTATCAAAAAAAAAAAAATTAAAAAAAATCTTTATCATCATCCGAAGTTCCAAGAAGGCAAGAACGATAAAAAAAAAGTGAAAGAAATATATTAAAAAGTTAATTTAAAAAGAAAAAAATGGGAGATGAATCTCTTACAATTAAAAAAGAAAAAAAAAATTTACTTACGTTTTTATACATTAAAAATAAATGTTTAATGAGATTCTTACTATTTGTACTATTTGTATTTGTATTAGTTTTATTTTAGAATTTAGAATTTAATATTTTTGGTAACAAATCTATGAAAGCAAAAAGTAAATCCACTTTAAATGGATAGTTTTCCTAGTAAGGTTGTATATATGATTTTAGATTTCACTATACTTCATAGTGTTTGATTACTTCTTGAGATCAGTTTACCTTTTTTTAGTTTATCAAATACAATGAATTGGTTTGGGTTGAATACACTAGCCCTCTTAATTTTGTCCATTCAATCTTTTTTTCTCTTAATTTTGGAGCTCTTTAATTTTTCACTTGAACTTAGATTGCTTTTTATCTGCCCTCTTACCTTTGTCCATCCAATTTTTTTTCCATGAATGTTGGAGCTCCTTAATTTTCCACATAAACTTAGATTGCTCTTTACACGACCCCCTCAACTATTCGTTCTCATCATTTTACCCCCAAAGCGATTAAAAACACTAATTTACAATTTAAATTATAAAAAGTGATAACAAATCGTGTTTTGGTTTAATCCAATAAATCTTAAGTTTAAATCTTAAGTTAGAATATTTTTAGTATTAAATATTAGGTTAAATATTTTTATCATTAAATATTACATTAAATTTTTTTATTATTACTTTTAAACTAATAGAACAAAAATATTTTAAAATAAATTAAATATTATGTTTTTAATTTTAAAAATAATTTATTTTAATTTATTATTTTAAAATACTATAATATTTTAAAATATTTAATTTATTATTTTATTTAAATTACTTTTAAATCAACTAAAATAATAAATCAAATATTCTGTTTTAATATTAAAAATATTTAATTTAATTTATTATTTTAAAATAGTAAAATATTTTAAAATAAATTAACATAACAAAAATATTATTTTTAATATTAAAAATATTATACTTTAATTTATTATTTTAAAATATTATAATATCATAAAACAGTAAATTGATTATTTTAATTGATTTTAAAATATTTTTTTGTATTAGTTTAAAAGTAATATTAAAAATATTTTAACGTAAGATTTATTGGGTTAAACCAAAACGCGATTTGTTATCGCTTTTTATACTTTANTAATATTAAAAATATTTTAACGTAAGATTATTGGTTTAAACCAAAACGCAATTACTTTCATAATTTAAATCCTAAATTAGTGTTCTAAATCGTTTTGGGGTAAAATGATGAGAACGAATAGTTGAGAGGGTCGGATAAATAGCAATCTAAGTTTAGGTGGAGAATTAAGGAGCTCCAACATTCTGGCGAAAAAATATTGGATAGACAAAGTTGAGAGGGCGGATAAAGAGCAATTTAAGTTCATAATAGAAATTAAAAAGCTCCAAAGTTTAGAGAAAAAAAATTGGATGGACAAAGTTGAGAAGACGGATAAAGAGCAATTTAAGTTCATAATAGAAACTAAAAAGTTCCAAAGTTTAGAAAAAAAAAAATTGGATGGACAAAGTTGAAGAGAACTAGTGAAGTCAACCAAATTGGTTTAGATCATCTTTTAAATTATTGGGTTAATTTAGGAATTTACGCAAAAAGAAACTCTTTGTTGATTAAGTAATCGAAAGAAACAGTCATGGGCAGTTATAGATAAGCACGTGGGAAGACCAAAAATGCAAAAGGCATCGAGAGATGAAGATGACAAATCTGAAACTGTTCAAACTTTTTGGCCTCTCTCTTAAAAATATTGTCAGCAGTGTCTGATAGCTTAATGCTTTGAACGTTTAAAGCATTTTTGATGTGAGCGGTTATTGTTGCGTTACATAACATTATTTAAGCTCATATTTTCGCACTGTTGATATAAGAGGAATTCCTTGAAACACCATCAAAAGAAGTTCAAATTCCAAAACTACCACATACTCCCAAAAATTCCAAATATACCACACACTCTCAAATGTTCCAAAAATACCACAAACATAAAAAGTGAATTTTAAGAGTTTAAAATTTAAAATTTTGGGTTTGGGTTCACTAAGTAGAGTTTAGGGTTTAGTTTTGAAGGGGTGAGGGTTTTGTTTTGGGATTTTTGGATTTAAATTTGAAGTTTTAAAGTTATTTTAATTTTGTGGTATTTTTGGAACAAAAACATTTTTGTGGTATTTTTGGAACTTTTGGGAGTGTGTGGTATTTTTGGAATAAACATAACTTTTTGTGGTATTTTTGAGAATGCCCCTTGATATAAAGTAGACAGTTTAATTTATATTAACCGCATTGTTTAACTGTATCTCCACTATTAAAAGAAGAACATATTTTTTCAAGAATACAAAATAATGAATATATTTACTAAAAATGTCATTAGACTAAAAAATTTCGAAGAACAAACAATAAAAACATGGAAGGATATTTTTTCCGTTTCTTTTTTGGAAACGCGCACATCCCTTTTTGGGTCGGGTTTGACACATAAATTATTTAAAAGATATATACAATCGGTTTGATGTAAATACAATTAAAAGCGACTTGGCATTACTGGAAAGATGGTGTGGATATGCCTACAGGACACGGGTTCAAACATCCTAATTTTTTAGGTGTTATTTTTTATTAATATTTTCTTTTACACTTTAAATTAAATATTTATTATTTTGATTTATTATAGATTTTAAATATTAATTTAAAGGTTAATAAGTACAATTAGTTTCTAAAATATTTGATTACAAAATCTTATAGTTTTAATTAAACTAAAAATCTAACAACTAATTTAAATGAAAAATAAAAAATATTTCTAAAGGAAATTTTAACACGTAACATAAACAATTTTTCTTAAACTAAATAAACAAAATGTTTTAAAATTTATTTATTTATTTATTTTCATTTTTTTCACCCAATTTATTTATTTATTTATGTAAAATCATATACACAAATTTAATTACTCATTTATATATTCATGAATTTTATAATATCACATATTCCAAATATATGATTTTAGAATATATATGGTTTTGGTTATTTTGAAAAAATTTAATTATGAAATCAAGATATGTATTACTATTTAAACTAACTTCCAAATTTTAAGTTGAAAATAAGAAATCGGTTAAATATTTGCTTGAACAGTTATTTTAACCAAACATTTAATATCTAACCAAAATAGGACAACATTTTAATAAAATAGTTTATTTAAAAATTTAGTTCTTTCTTATAATTACATTCAATTACCTAAAATTATGTTTAAATACATAAAAAGATTTAATTTGGTTTTAATTTACATTATAAGATTTTAAATTGATTTTATTGTGATTGGGGTTTTCGTATATTAATATCTACAAATTCCATTTTTGTATTTTTAGATATTAATTCGAACTTTAATATTTAATGATCTTTCCTAATAAAAAAATCAAATAAATTAACTGAAATTATTTCATCCATTTAAAAATATTTTGTTAGGATAAAGATTTCGTTACAAAAACTTGGATTCTAAATCGGATGTAGAAGAAAGTATTATTCCTGTCCAACTACTATATATATATATATATATATAT
>OVBE01013048.1:0-12977 GCA_900406425.1 Iberis pinnata
AAGTTTAATAAACACAGCCTACTTGATCACTCAACTCGTGATCCTCTCAGAGGCTAAGGAACACTCACCAGAATCAACTCTCTGTTTCTCGAAAGTTGAATCGCTTAAAACTCTAGCAAGAATAAAGAGCAAAAGTGTTAACCCTAATAATCACTTTTCTCTTTATTTATACTCTACCCAAAACCCTAAAGGAATATTACCTAACAATNTAGATATTCTCGGGATCTCTCTTTCCTTGTTTTGATTTCCGAATCAAATCTTCTCGGACTTCCATCTTCAGCCTTTATCTTGTTTCAAGATATTAACTTGCATATCTTCTTAAGATCTTCTTCACACGATATTCGCTTCAGTACATAGAATCCGAAAACATGTCTTCGTCTAACATTGGATCTCATAAGCTCATTGATTCCAGTCTTCATCAGTCTTCTGATTCCATCAGTTCCTTGGTTCAAGTGTGCATCAGTCTTCTGATTTCATCAGCTCCTTAATTGCAGACTTTCAATTTCCCCCTTTTTGACTTGATGTCATAATCAAGCAACTGCCAGTTTCTGTGTTAACACAAACACTCCAGACAAAGTACATATAATCATACTGCATTTATTCTGACAAGTTAGCTTAAAAAAATGACTGAGCCTTCAAACTTAAACCAAAGAGTTAAGTAAAAACAAGCAGTCATCAAGAGGTGCATGCATACAAAAACAGTCTTGAGCCAAACGGGAAGAGAAGCAAAAAAAGATTTAAAAAAAAACAAAAACAACAGCCCTCATTCTCTTCTCCCCCTAAATCCTCTGTCTCCCTTAGTCATATTCAGTTGCCTCGTCGTTCTCACCACTTTCTCCCCCTGCTTGTGTGACATCATGTCAAAAACACCTAGAGACTATCATAGAGGATGAGGTAATCGAGACAGAAAAACTTACCAGCAGCTAAGGCATCCTCAAGCATCTGAATGGCACTTCGCATGGCCTTGCGCAACCTGTAGACAACAGCACCATCCCCCTTCTTTACCTTGATCCTGGGAGCAGGCTTTGATTTGGATGCTCGAGTTACTATAGCCTTATGTTTAGTTGCCTTTAATGGTGCAGACCTCTTGCTTTCCTTGCGAATTACTGGCTTGATCGTACTGGGTTCCACAAGTGTGAGTGGTTTAGCATGTGACAGTGGTGTAACAGGATGCTGGAAGTTAATCAGATGGTTGGTTAGTCTTGGGAACGGATGATAAAACTTGGAATCAGGAGTCTTGGCGTGATTCACTATGTGCTCGAAGATCAGATTACCCATGTTAAAGCTGATCTTGTTAACTATCTTATAGACAATCAAGTCCCGCTTAAACTGTATATATTCATCATTCTTGGATGGATACCAATTTTTGCAACAGTTTTTTAGAGTTCACAAAGGTCATCTGTTACTTGTCCACTTGTAAACCCAACCCATTTACAAATTGATCCACCACTGAGGAATGTTGCCAACTTTTCATGTGTTACTGCAGCGACTTGAATACGACTCTGCACATCGTCAACCTCAGGCAGACCAAACAGAGAGTTGAACTGTACAGCTTAGAGAACATAGGACCAATCCCTTACTTGAAAATCTACAGCCTTTTCACCATTATAATCAGCAGGGAAATTGGCATAAAATTCCCTAACCAGCTCCTCATCATAATCTCCTAAGTTCGTTACTGTTCTCAACAATCCTGCCTCTGATATCCATCCACTGATTTTACTATCAAGCAAGAGATTTACCTTGGTTTATTCCAGACATTCTTTCCTGGAGATGAGAGAGTATATTTCTGCAATCGCTCTATCCGTGAACCTGGTATGATCAAAATCAGATGATCTTGTATCTTTTCTTGGTTTCTTTGCTTCATTGTCCTATTTGATTACAATCTCTTTCCTCTTCCGAAATCTTGATGTTCTTTCAGACGGCTGAGTATCACCAACCACCATCACATCATCACCCTCTGATCCAGTGACACCCTCAGTAGCGTCTTCCATTGGTGCATCAACAGCTTGATGAGCTGGCACAGATTGCTGATTGCCTACAAGCGCATGTTCATCTTCATCATCTGGCAGGACTGGTTTAGTTGAAGGAGCTCCGTCGCCCTGAGTCGATTCAACTTTCGGTAGATCAGGCACCTGATTTTCAGTGGAGACGTGATCGCCGGGTTGGGACTGTTCATCTTATGTTGCAGTGAACAGAGATCTGCTAGAAAGGCTAAACTGGTACCGCGGTGGTCGGTAAATTCACAGCGTCTAGCAGGCGTTCTCAACAGGCTGAGCATAATCGGTTGCATGCATTGGAGTCTGGTACTCTGATTTTGTTGGTGAAGAAATAACCATGGATGATCTTCTAGTACTGGTGTTGTTGATTGAAATACTCCAACAGTTTGAAAGAATTTCTGAAGTTCTCCGAGAAACTGCTCCAAATTTTCCATCTTGATATGCACAATGAGAAACCCTAATTTTTGAAATAGAAACAGAGAGAAAAGGAAAAAACAGAGAGGCAATAAGTAAAAAGAGAATTTGAACGATTAGATTGCCATTATCCTTTCAAATTCCTTTTCAGTATATCCCTTAAGAATCGCAACCGCCTTTCATCTTATTTTTCCTTGTCAAATGGGCCTTTAGGCCTGAGACAAATTTAACACACATCAAACAGTTCGGCAAGATCCAAGATAAAATAGAAACCACTCATTAATCACAGTTCTGATTTTGTTCACTCATATGACATATTTCAATCATGGTAATGTGCATGAGTGACCCAGATATGCAATTGTGATCATGTCAGATAATATCATCAACAATTCAATAGAAATGTGTAAAATACAGAAGGGTGAATCAGTTCAGACAACTTTTTATCAGAATCAATTTAGACAAGAGCTTGATTAAGAGATTATTTCAGTGATTCATACCTTTTCTTGGTGACATTGTGACTAAACTTTCACTCTATCATTCCTTTATTATGATCTTATCTCAAGTCTCTGTTCACAAGTACCATTATTCAGGCAGCTAGAATATCCTTTGAAGAGTCATTTTTATGATTCAATCGATTGATCTTCTTTTTAATCATTTCGAGTGATTGAGTTGCAGATGTATCACTTGACATCTCAACATCTGCGTGTAATATATATATATATATATATATATCACACTTAATCACTCAGCTTTTCTCAACTCTTTGACCTCCTGGTATGGTACTTATAGCTCGTTGACATTGATCATTTCAAAACGGCTGACAGGCAGTTGTTTTCCACAATGTACGACACAAACAGCACTATGAAATTCCTGTAATTTTATAAAACGAGAGCTCATATACATGTCAATAAACTGTTCCTTACACATGCTGACCAAACTAAACTTCACAAACACCAATAGCTTTTCTTAAATTAATGAAACGATTAAAATCCAAAGCCTTTGTGAATAAATCAGCAAGTTGTAAATCAGTGCTAACATGGTCAATTGCAATCAGTTTCTCCTCAATCAACTTCCTGATGAAATGATGTCTAATATATATATGCTTGGTTCTAGAGTGTTGAACTGTATTTTTAGCTATGTTTATAGCACTTTTATTATCACACAATATTATCAAGGAATCATATTTCATACTATAATCAGTTGACATATGTTTCATCCACAAGAGTTATGTGCAACAACTTCCCAATGCTATGTAATCAGCTTCCGCTGTGGACAGCGAAACATAGTTCTATTTACGGCTGTGCCAGGAAATCAGATTGTTCCCCATAAAGAAACAACCTCCACTTGTATTGTGTCTATCGTCTAAAGACCATGCCCAGTCTGCATCACAGTATCCAACCAAACTTTTATTTGTATATCTTGTAAAGTAGATCCCCAAGCTGGAAGTTCCCTTTACATACCTGATAATCCTCTTGACATCTGCTAAAAGAGATGCTTTTGGTTGTTCTTGATATCTGGCACAAATACCCGTTGCAAAACACATATCGGATCTGCTAGTCGTGAGGTTACCAAACTTCCAATTATACCCCTGTAGAGCTTTGGATCCACATCTTCACCTGATTCATCTCGTGACAGCTTGTCATTCGTTCCCATTGGAGTTTTTGCGTCTTTGCTGGTCTGCATTCCAAATCTTGTTACCAGGTTTCTTGCATAGGTACTTTGAGTAACAAAGATTACATCCTTGGCTTTCTTCACTTGTAGTCCAAGAAAATAGGTGAGCTCTCCACACATGCTCATTTCAAACTCATTTGTCATACTTTTAACAATTTTCTTGACCAATATGTCCTTTGTAGCACCGAAGACTATCTCATCAACATAAATCTAAACTATGATCAGATCATTGTTTTCTTTTAGCAAAAAAAACATTTTGTCTATTGATCCTTGTTCATAGCCTTGATTGATAAGAAATGTTGTCAACCTTTCATACCATGCCCTTGAAGCTTGTTTCAACCTGTACAATGCCTTTTTGAGTTTGAGCACAAATTCATGATGTTGCGAGTCTTTTGTTCCACATAGACTTTTCTTGTAGAATCCCATTTTAGAAGGCACTTTTCATATCCATTTGATGTAATTTGAATTTCAGTGCACATGTCATTCCAAACAGGAACCTGATTGACTCAAGACGAGCCATAAGTGCAAAAGTTTCATCAAAGTCTATCCCTTCAACCTGAAAAAACCCTTGTGCTACCAGTCATGCCTTGTTTCTGACAACAATTCCTGATTCATAAATCTTATTTTTGAAAATCCACTTGGTTCTAACCACATTTACATTATCAGGCCTTGGAACCAAATCCCAGACATCACTTCTTTTGAACTGACTCAATTTCTCTTGCATTGCTAATATCCAAAAATCATCAGTCAGAGCTTCTTTATGATTCTTTGGTTCTACAACCGATACAAACGCCGAGAACATAATAGAATCAGACAGTTGTCCAGATGCTAACTGCTTGAAGTCAATATGTTTACCTCTCGTAACCCTCTCCCCCTGAATCTCACCAAACACATCTTGTTTGGAGTGATTCATGTGTACTTGCATAGTGGAAACAAGTGTTGAAGAGGTTGGGATACTTGTACCAGGGGGCAAATCAGCTTCCTGTCCTGAAGGTGATGGTTCATATATCTTATGAATCATCAATATGGATGATAAATAATCATCAAAAACCACATTAATGGTTTCCTGAACCATGTTGGTACGCTTGTTAAACACTCGAAATGCCATACTAGTGCTGGAATATCCCAAAAATAACTCTTCATCACTTCTGGAATCAAACTTCTCATATGGGGTTTTGTTTGAACCTTTGTGAACATACACACGATTGATGATATAGTAAGTTGTGTTGATTGCTTCAGCCCAAAAGTGTTTAGAAACTTGATTTCCATGTAGCATTGCTCTAGCCATTTCTTGTAATATTCTATTTTTCCTTTCCACCATTCCATTTTGTTGTGGTGTTCTAGGTGCTGAATATTGATGCACAATACCTTGATTTTGACAGAAAATGTCAAACAGCTCATTCTGAAATTCACCTCCATGATCACTTCTTATTGTCTTGATTCCACACTTCTCATTCTTGAGTTGTAACGCCAAGATCTTAAAGCTCTCCAAAGTCTCAGATTTTTCTCTTAAGAATTGTACCCATGTATACCTGGTAAAGTCATCAATAATCACAAGTATATACTTCTTTCCAGTCAAGCTTTCAACTTGTATAGGACCCATTAGATCCATATGAACTAAATCTAAAGGTTCAGAAGATTTGACATCAGGAACACACTTGTGATATGCTCTAATTTGTTTGCCATGTGCACATGGTCCATACAAAAATGAGTATGATGTTTGTATCCTTGGAACCCCTTGAACAACTTCATGATTTACCAGCTTAACTAGTGTCCTCATGTTTAAATGGCCAAGTTTTTGGTGCCACAATTGTGCTTCAGAGTCTTGAGTTACACTCAGACACTTGTTTCGTTGTCTCCACATGTAACAATTGTTACCTGATCTTAGACCTTCCAACTTGATCACCCCTAAGTCATTAATAGCCTTACATGTTGTTCTAGTAAAGGTAACCTCTAGTCCTTCATCACACAGCTGACTGATGCTGATCAAGTTCACCTTAAGTCCGTCAACAAGATAAACATCAAAAAGTTCAGGTTCACTCCCACCTGTTATTCCTTTTCCCCTGATTTTTCCTTTAGATCCATCACCAAATGACACATTGCCAGCTGAAACTTCTTGAAAATCATTTAATTTTTCTTGAACTCCAGTCATATGTCGTGAACAGCCACTGTCAAAGTACCATGAAGTTTCAGTTGCATATGTCTCTACTGAGAATGCCACATGACAAACCATTTGATTGTCTTGTTGTGTTGTGTTTAGGTTAACAATTTTCTTCATCTCTGGGTATAGGTCACCCTTACGAATCCACATTCTGTTTTGCTGCTTGTTATCCTTAAAAACACATTTCTGTCTTTTAAGATAAAACACCTTATTTAGAAACAACCGACAATAGTACTTGTAGTGTCCTAGTTTTCCACAGTACCAGCAGCTTGAAACAAAATCAGGTCTTTAAAATGATTGAACCGTAGTTCTCTGTCTGTGAGATGTATGATTAACACCCGTACTGCCTTGTCCTTTAACAAACTTGGTCTCTTTGAACTGATTTCCACCATTGTATCCTAGACCCCAGTGAAGATTTCCCATCTTTCCAACAAATAACAACTTGTCCAAATCCTTTGTACCATTGCTCAACATCTTGATGTTTCTCAGTTGTTCTTGCAATCTCCCTTCAGTGAGTTCACTATTCTGTTTCTCCTTGTGTAATGATTCTTGGAGTTCCGTCTTTTCCTTAGTAACAACCTCAAGCAACTCAGTCAAACGCTTGATCTCATTACTTTTCAGGATCAAGTGCTCAACTAGAATCATGTTTTCCTCCTCCAAATAAAAATTCTCTTCTTCATCAATGTCTTGATCCTCATCATATTCCTGAATGATTCCTAAGAATGATACAAAATTATTCAGGATATCCCCTTCTCCTTTTTCATCCTCAGAATCACTCTCATTCCAACTTACAAATGACTTATCATTTCCAGTTTCTTTTGTTCTTCCGATACAATCAGTCTTAGTGTGACCATAGCCTTTACACTCATAACATTGAAGAGTGCCACGTCTCTTCAAAGTGGGACAATCAGACTTGAAGTGTCTGAAACCTTCGCACTCAAAACACTGTTTTTCTTCCTTTTTAGATCTCTGTCTTAGTCACTTCTAAACTTTGAGTTACTCTTCTTTTGACCTCTCTCAATTTTTTTAAAGTACTTCTTGACGATTTATCCAACTTTGTCCTCCAGATCAGCAACCTGATTAGTAGTCTTTTCTGAGGCTACAAGAGCAATTCCCTTATCAGCTACCATTTCCTTTTTCTTGATCTTCAGCTCATATGTTTGCATTATTCCTACCACTTGTTCAAACTTCATGGTGTCTGAATCGAGGGAAACCTCAATAGCTGACATGTGTGGCTGAAATTTATCTAGCAGACTTTTGAAAAGTTTTTTAACCAGCTTTTTGTCTTTGTAGGTCTTACCAAGCACTAAAGCTTCATGTGATATCCTGATTATCTTCCTACTGAATTGATTCACCGTCTCATGCTCATCCATTGTGAGTGTCTCAAACTCATACGCCAACATATCAATACGAGTACGTTTCATATTAAATGTACCTTCATATGAGGTTTTCAGAATATCCCAAGCATCTTTAGCCCTTGTACACCCTTGAAATCTAGTGAATTCATCAATAGGCAATGAGGTAAAGATCTTAGTAAGCGCCTGCGAGTTTTCCTTAGCCGCACTCTTCTAAGCCAAAGTCTAGTCTTTCATTGGTTTTGGTATCTTCTCACCTTCTGCGTTCATATTCATCAGCGGATCCCATCCTTCAACAACAACAATCCAAGCATCCATGTCAATGCTTTGAATGACTTGAGTCATCTGAACTTTCTAGTAACCATAGTTGTCAGCATCTAGCACTAGTGGTTTGTTTAACATAACAAACTGTTGATTATTCTCCATACTTGCCACAAGATCTCACATGTTATAGGATAACAAATCCTTTAGTCGGTGATCCACTCTGATATCAATTGATAATGTATAGAGGATAATGAACAAATAAAAGCTTTGTTTTATGCAACAAATACTCTTTTATTAAACTTAATTTGTTTGATCTTTCTTACAAAGACTCAACCCAAACAGGTTTTACACAATTTTATACTCTACTAGATCGTCATCTCAAAGTTTAATAAACACAGCCTACTTGATCACTCAACTCGTGATCCTCTCAGAGGCTAAAGAACACTCACCATAATCAACTCTCTGTATCTCGAAAGTTGAATCGCTAAAAACCCTAGCAAGAATAAAGAGCAAAAGTGTTAACCCTAATAATCACTTTTCTCTTTATTTATACTCTACCCAAAACCCTAAAGGAATATTTCCTAACAATAAAATCGTACTAGACTCATGTTTCCTTTATTGAATATCTTCCCCCTAGATATTATCGGGATCTCTCTTTCCTTGTTTTGATTTCCGAATCAAATCTTCTCGGACTTCCATCTTCAGCCTTTATCTCTTTTCAAGATCTTNCTGTTTCAAGATCTTAACTTGCATATATTCTTAAGATCTTCTTCACACAATATTCGCTTCAGTACATAGAATCTGGAAACATGTCTTCGTCTAACATCGAATCTCATCAGCTCATTGATTCAAGTCTTCATCAGTCTTCTGATTCCATCAGCTCCTTGATTCAAGTCTGCATTAGTTTTCTGATTCCATCAGCTCTTTAATTGTAGACTTTCAATATATATAACTTATAATAAGTATCATACAATATTAAAAGTAACTAAAAGTAATATAATTTCTTTACATAAATTTTACATAACTCAATGTATAATTTACATGAGCATGAGCGATTCTAATTTTTGTTTATTTTCACATTTTTATTTAGCTAAAGGGTAAAAGAGTTTTTAACTTCTAAACTAGTGTTATTAATGGAATTAATCTTTTGATCAGTAATCTAAATTTTATAAAGAAAATAAAATGTATTTGTTATGCAAATGATCAAATTCGATTTTGATGTGGTAATAAAGTAACAGATACGGCACATTACTAAGTTATTTGTTCATCATTTTTATATTTTTTATAGAACTATACTAATTTTCGTTATATATGATGAAACTAGAATTAACGAAGTAAACAAAAAGTTTCGAAAATTAACTTTTTATTCTTTATAAAACGAAAATAAACTAGTTTACATTTTAGATATTTTTTTGTTTTCAAATTCATGCTTTTCACCAAAAATAGAGTCCATTACTATTAGTCCACCTGATGCAGATGACCTATATACTCAAAAATTTCGGTAGTATTATTGGTTATTAGTTACCGAATACCGACTCTATCAATACGTTTAGACGAAATTATACACATTTTGTCAAAGAGAATTAAATGCTGTTTTATGATATGTCGGTATTGTACGTTGCCGACCTAAATAAGTGGTCAAACAAATCTAAACAAAGGGGTAATGATACATACGCAGGATAACAGTACTCCCTCTTTTTATTATTATTAATTTGAAATAAATATACATATGTATTTTAAAAGAAGAGTTTTTTGAAACGTCATCAAAATAATTTTTTTTTTATTAAAAGGTTTACTATATTAAAAATGTTCAGAAGCCCAATACAATCAAATCCAAAATCAGTTCTAAAATTCAAAATCTCTAAATATTGTGAATTGGAAAAAGGTATTCTTAAAGCCCAACATGGGCCTAAGCCCAAATTTTTGGAACCCTAGTAACCCTAAAGCATAGAGTCGCCGCCGCCCAAGGTTAACCGCGGATCTCACCGAATTTAATCTTCAGTGACCCTCCGGCGAGGCGTCCAAACCATAGTGATGTAGAACACATCATAACAGTCCACGCGAAGAGGAGATGAAGCAGAGGATGACGGTCTGGTTTGTAAACGCCGCGAAAAAAACCGGAGATGGAAGCTAGGTTTCCAGCGGAGAAGGGGCACCACCACTCGACTTCGGATCTGGGAAATCTTCATTTCGCACCGATGAAAGCCCCTTCACCACCGAGAGAAGGAGAAGAGCCATTTCTTCCGCCGAGTGGTAGATCTCCGCCTTGAGGTCTTCTATTCCAGAGATCTTTGTCATTCCGGTGCGCCGCAACAAGAACTGGCCAGATCTCGTCGCCGCATCGGTGCTTCAACGCTTCATCCTCTTCGGTGAATTCACGGTGAGAAGGGATGAAAGGCAGGGACGAACTCCGGGAACGATTGCAAGGGGAGCTCGCCGCCGCCGGACTCGCCTGCGAGCCCGGGGTTCACGGTGCAAGAGAGTGTGGCTCCAACGCCGGAGTTAAGCTCTTTCTTCCTTCTCCGACGGTCTCTCCGATCTGAGATAGAGAGAAAATCCAGAGGAGAGAGAAGCAAGAGATAGAAAGCTCAGATCTATGCATCAAAATAAGTTCAATTCCAAAATTACCATAGACTCTCAAAAATTCTAAAAATACGACATTTTTTAAATGTTTCAAAAATACCACAAACATAAAAGTGAATTTTAAAGATTTAAAATTTAAAATTTTTGGTTTGGATTCACTAAATAGAGTTTAAAATTTAGTTTTGAAGATGATAGGATTTGGTTTTGGGGGTTTAGAGTTTAAATTTGAAGTTTTAAAACTATTTTAAATTTTGTGGTATTTTTGAAAAAAAAAAATGTAGTATTTTTGAAAATGTGGTATTTTTAGAATAAACCTAATAATTGGTGATATTTTTAAGAATGTTTTATTTAAAAATTATAATTTTTTATTTTATTAAAATCGATAAAATCCAGATGCGATTATTTACAATAAATTCTTATATAAAATATTTTTAATTTAGTAGTATTCGCAAATCTACATGTAATAGATAACATCATTTCACTTAAAATCAAATTCATGCGTCCATGATAATGCAACACCTAGTTAGTATATCAGCCTGTTGTAGTATACATGTTGATAAAAATATCAAAATTCTGATTTAAAATAACAAAAATTAAAAAAATTTAACCCTTTAATCAAAATCATTTCAAAATAATTACTATTAACTATAATTTTTAATTTGATGATTTATTAGTTTATCATATAATTATTTATATTAACTTCTAACCCAGTATAATACATAATATATTAACTTTTAACCCAACACAGTACATTGTTACTGACAAAAGTTAAGAGTTTATGTCAAGATAAAAAATCTAATGATTTAAATTAATATTATTTATATGTTACCTCATATATCATCAAATTTTATGACCAAAAACATATAGTAAAATAACAATAAAATATAAAAATAAATAAATATAAAATATAATTTATATGGGTAAAATGAAAACAAGTATATTTTTAAATACAAAACACTAATGAACTCAGGGCCGGCCCTTGGCAAAGTCGGATGAAACATTTGCCTATACAACCATATTTTATAAACTTCACCTCATATTTTATAGGCCTCCAAAATTTAAAATTCTATATATATATATATATAGGTATGTTTTTTAAAAAAATTATGGTCCAAAAAAAAATATAAGATATTGGCCCCGATTTTTTAAAATTTGTTTTTAGCCTCCAAATTTTAGGACCGATCCTGAATGAACTTTATCTTAAAAAACCTAAAAATTTCTATTATAGTAGCAATAGTCAGACAGAAAAACTACGGTATATATTTTAAACCATACATTTAAAAAAATTATAAAACAATATCACAACTTAAAATTAGAAGCTCTTATATAAAACATTATCTTTAAGGATAAGTTAATCGATTTTAGCATTGTAAAATTGTAAGGACATTGAAAGAAAAATAAAATCATTTTTATTCAGTCAGAGAATATAAAAGCTAATTTTTAAAGTTACTAAACACGTAAATATAATTATCTTTTCGTTCGGGTGAAAATATTTTGAATTAATTATAAGAAGTGCCATATTAAGTTGTCAATTTATGAAAATGTCATATTCATTGAAGTTTATAAAAACTATCATAACCAAATTTAACAAAAGACAAATATATCCCTATGACAATTCACTATAATATTACTATTATTATTTTTTTTTTTAATATTTCAAAACCCAATAAATGTGCTGATTTTGTATTAGGTAAACAAAAAAAAAAAAGAACAAAGTGGACGAGTTGTTTGCATTGATGGATAACTCGATGGACTTAATGGAGTTCATATTATCATGCTTTACGTATGTCCTACTTACTTTTTTGTATGGTAAACAAATGCGTCATATGGTCCACTTAAATGAATACATACCAAATTTCGCACACATCACCATGCAGGTTGATGGTATGTCCATGGAAGGTCATGGGGACCAAGTAGAGACAACCAGAGTGACAACATACAACATAAGGCACTCAGTGACATAGTTGTTATACTTGTTGTATGTATTCGCAGTCAGACGAAATTAATTATCATCATTATGATATGTGCAAGCTGAGATTTTGTCTACTGATTATGTTGGAAACGACCATGTTTCAACTAAGCTGCCAAGTAAAAATGTGCAAGCAGCATATATGTCCACAAATGATTTTGATCCACTAACAAAGAAATATGCAAAGATGAATTATACGTACTCCATATTATTATGTTTTTTTACATTAGAATAAGACATCAGATTATCCACTAACTATACGTTAACATAAAAAACGACTATAATATATTACTAAATACCAGTCTTCTCTATGTTAGTCTTGCAGTCAAAGGTATCAGATGGTCCACTACCTGAATGTGGACTTAATCAAATCTAAGAATCATCATGAACCAACAAAACATAAAAAAAAAAATCTTTTGTCCACTAAATGCAGCGATATTTTCTACAGGTGGAGGAAATTATCTAGTGTGCAAAGCTAACATTTCTTGTCACCATTTAATAATATTAAGAGAAAATTAGTCAGAGTAACCCAACATTTTGCGTTTATAACTTACATGACCCTC
>OVBE01013049.1:0-12976 GCA_900406425.1 Iberis pinnata
GAACGAAGAAGGATTCAATCAACGAAGCCCTGAGAAGAATTAGTCTTCATGCGAAATAGTCGATTGAAGAGAATTCATCGGCAAAGGGTTTTTTTTTTCTTTTCTCGCCAACTGTTCTTCTTGGACCGAAATAAGGACGTCCTTATTTTGGGACGTCCCTCACAATTATCCATTATTTTGGATTTAAAAAAAATTTTAAAAAGCCCAAGGACAACCTAAGGACCAGCAATAATCATGGCCTTAGTAAGCTGTCAACCCTACAAGCAGTCCTGCCTACAAGACTACTCACTTTTTCTTTCTTACGTTTTTTTTTCCTTCAAGTGAGCGTCACAAGTAGCACGGTCTACATCTCTATATTAGTTTAGTTGAACAGTTTTTTTATTTATTTAATGAACGATGGTTACTAATTGTTGTTTTTTATCAACAATAATTACAACTTATCCTATTTAGGGAGATTTGGATAAGTGCCATGAGGCTCAACGATGGTTACTAATAGTTTATAGAATACAACGGTTTTTCATTTTACAGACGTAAAGAAATGAAAATCATCATCTTACCAGTTACTTTACATGGAGCTCAAAGCTAAATCACTACATCTTTATTCTTTATTAGAATTAAACATGCGCATTCACGTGATTACCATTTACAAAAAAATTATTTTTGAAAATTGGCTACAGATGTGAGAATATTTGGTTTAGTTACGGATTTAGAGGTAAATCCACGCATTCACGCGAATAATAATTTATTTAAAAAGATTGGTTAGCGAGATTGTGACATTTTATGATCTATTGCATCGATCTGGTAATAATTCATCTTAGTTTATGGTATTTAAATGTCCGAAATGTAACGACCCAAATTTGCTATTGTTAAAGTGTGACCAAATATCTTAGAATAATTTTTTATATTTATGATATTTTCTAGTTTTATAATTAAATATTTGAGGAGGAAAATTATTTATGATTTTTCATTTTTTAAGTTTTTTATCGAGGCTTTTCTTTATGTATTTACTGGATTATAATAAATTTGTTCATGTTATTTTTGTCTTTATATCAGATCCATTGGAATAATAAATATACTTTTAAAATAAAGATCTATTTCAACTATACAGTATATATTTACTAAAACTTTTGACTATATTTAATATATCGAACATTTAAAATTTCCTAGTTGATAACTAAAATATTCGTAAAAAAAAAAAAACTAAAATGTCAAAACTTATAATTCACACTTAAAATTAAATTTGCTAACATAATAATTTAAATGGTGTATACATATAATAGACCCTTTATTCAATGTCAAACATTTTTCTTTTTTCTTACAAAAAGTAGTTGATTTTTTTTTTTTTCACCATTTGGGGCACAACAGGCCGGTCCAATAGCCAGTTTCTGCATAATAGCAGACAATCTCTACACTATCGTAGGCACGGGAACTCGATCCCGGGTGGGGTGGTGTTACCTGTCTCATGTAGTCTTATGAATGTCACTAGGCTAAAGCCACTTCCCCTACAAAAAGTAGTTGATTTCGACTACTCTTTTTGGACTTTTCATGTGAATTTTCCTTCGTTGAATAAAAGACATATTAAAAGTCGTTAACCGTTCCATTATTCTATAGTATTAGTATTTTGCTTTTTCGTAAAGCTTCAATTTATGTTCTCTCTCAATTAAAACCATTTTGCGTATTCAGAAAATTTTAAAATGACAAAAACAACCGAAACAAAATACTTTTTGTTGAGATTTTGAGTAGGCAATTTATTGAAAGGTGAGTATTTTTAATTGCATCTCTTGTTCATATATCACAATTATATATTTTGTTTCCATTATAATTTAAACTTTTGTCATAATTGAAGAATATGAGTCTCCTCTCTCCGTTGATGTACAATTTTAACATAGGTCCAAGTTCATATGCGAATCTAGATTTGAATTTGAAATCTAAGAAACTAGTCCTTTCAAAAAGAAAAAACAACATAGCAAAATATGCATTATGGCAAGAGATGAACACACACTTTTATATGTGTATATGAGATAATGGTTTTCAACTTAAATGAGCCAAAGTAGGAACATAATTTGTGAGAATAAGACCATTTCGAATCGCATCTCGAACCACATGGCAATCTGACTCGATATGCTTGGTTCGTTCGTAGAAAACCGAATTAGCAGAAATATGAAGTGCAGTCTTATTATCAAAAAGAAATGAGCTGGCTCAGACACTACAAGTAATTTGTGGATCCACTTCACTTCTCGTAACGCGACTGACATTGATCGATACTCTGCTTCAGTTGAAGAATGAGAAATTGTATGTTGTTTCTTCGTTTTTCAGCTAATAGGAGAGCCACCAAGAAATACAACATAAGCACTAAGAGACCAAAAAGTGAGATGACATGACACCTAATATGAATCACAATAAATGGAGACACGCTGATCCGAAGCAGACGAGAGTATGATACCTTGGCCAGGCGCATGTTTGAGATAGTGAACAACTTTCAATGCAGATTCCCAATGAGCTTCCTACAGGACTTGCATGAACTGCGACATAAGATGTACAGAATAACATCAATCGATATATAAGCCAACCAAGAAGCCTTCTATAAGGCGTAGGATCAAGCAAGGGAGGAGTGTCGCATTTTTTTATTTAGAGCCTAGTAAACCGCACTCAGTTATGATGTTAAGTGCATATTTACGTTGCTATAGATAAAAATCAGTTGAGCCTCGACTCACCTCAATTCCCAGAAAATATTTCAGTTTCGCCCAAATATTTCATGTGAAAGCACTTCCCCCATATATGATTTAAAATCGGACAGCTTAACCTTAGTGTTGCCGCATATAAGCAAATCGTCAACATATACAAGCACTCTAAGATCAACACCATCACGCTTGTAAGTAAATAACTAGTCTTCATAAGACTGAAAAAAATCCAAAGCTTAACAAAGCATCGGAAAACTTCGCAAACAACCACCTAGAAGTTTGTTTTAAACCATAAAACGGTTTTTGCAAGCGACAAACTTTTTCGGGATGAGAATGATGGAAACCAGGCAAAAGCTTCATATACACCTCCTCTGATAAACCGCCATGGAGAAAGGCGTTTTGAACATCCATTTGATGAATATCCCAGTTGTTAACAGCAACTAAGCGAAGAAGACTGCGAACCGTAGTCATCTTCACCACCGGAGCAAATTTTTCATTATAGTCATTGCCTTTGACTTGATTATTCCCTTGGACCACAATATGCACCTTATAACACTAAATAGAGCCATCATAGTTGTACTTAATTTTAAGTACCCATTGACTCCTAATGGTTTTTTTACCCGGCAGAAGAGACACGAGAGCCCAAGTGTTTTTAAGCTCAAGTGCATCAATCTCTGCGAGCATAGCTTGCTTCCACATATCATCCTACATTTCTTCCTTAAAATGATGAGGTTCCACACCACTTGTAATAGCAACAAGAAACGCACGTTGAGCTGGCACAAAAAATTGATCAGACACAAATCCATAATGGATAAGAAGATGTACTAGGGACCATCGAAGACACAAAATTGAAAGTTGATGAAGTGTGATGGGGTGATGACGAGAAGACATAACTATACAACACATAGTCTTGTAGTTTCGAAGGTTCTGGATTTATCTTTAAAACCTCGACTAAGACACACATGATATGTAGTTATCGGAGGCGGAGACGAAGGACTAGAAGCCCAGACAGGAGGTTCGGGCGAAGAAGAAACAGTGTCGGAGCAAGCAGCAAAGCTCCCCCTATTTGTAGATGTGACAGCAAGAGGTAACCAATCCGAATTAGCAGATTCCAAAGAACACAAATATTTTACGGAACTGTGATCTCTGAAATTGTTGGAGAAGAAAATGGAAATTGGTCCTCTTGAAAGATTACATCTCGAGAAACAAACACTCGACTTTTGTCAATGTCAATAAGCTTTCATCCTTTTTTGCCAAAGGGATATCCTAATAAGAGACATCGACAACTCCTAGCACCAAACTTGTCTTTGTCTCTAGATTGGCGATGAGCAAAGCATAGTGAACCAAACACTCTTATACGATAATAATCAGGTGCAGCACCAAAGATAATTTTTTATGATTTTTTCCCTTTGTGAAGAGTGGTAGGAGTTCGATTGATACGAAATGCATATGTTAAGACAACTTCTCCCCAATACTTGATAGGAATATTAGCTTGAAACATCAACGCTCATGAGACATTTAAAAAATGTATGTGCTTGTACTTAAGTCGTATGTTCTGTTGAGGAGTGGAGACGCAAGAATTCTAGTGTATGATACCTTTCCTGCAGAAAAACGATGAAAGACAGGTAAACTCTGTGCCATTGTCACTTCGCACAATCTTAACTGCGGCATTAAACTGAGTTTCTACATAAACTGTAAAATTAGCTAATCTGTTCTTTACTTCTGATTTTTCTGGCATCAATTTGGTCTAGATAGCACGTGAAAAGTCATCTACAATCATCAAAACCGCACCACACAAATCAAGAACACGATACGGTCCCCAAACATCCTTATAAATTAGGGAAAACGAATACAATGCTATATTAGAACTAACATAAAAAAAATTTCACGTGTTTACTTAACTTGAATACAAACGACACATTGAGAAGAGCTAATAGTTTTAGAATCACTAAAAGACATAGGTTAAGCCGAGAGAACACTAAAAGACGAATGCACCCAAACGTTGATGCCAAAGAACTAAACTTGAAGAAGAGCTACTTATTGTGTATGATGATGCTGAAATCTGATATGTCATCACATACACCCCATCACGTTCTTCACTTACAGCAATTAGTGTCTTCGCATAACGGTCCTGCAATATACAAGCAAACTCAGTGAATACGGCATAACATTTCATTTTCTTAAGCCACTTCAAAACTGAAAGCAATGTGCAATTAAGTTAAGGCACATAAAGCATATTATGTAGAAAAAATAAGCAACTTCAAAACTCGCTTCGTTTACCTTCTAACATTTATGTCATTGAAGATTGATCCTCCATTCTTCAAAAATTTACTGACGATTTCCAAGATCGTTCTGCTCTGGTACCATGTAGAATGACGTAGATTTGTTAATATAAATTGTGTTGAATCTTATTAATGTAAATACAAGATATATATATATATATATATATATATAATACATATCTTATAATATCGCTCTATGATATATTCTAATATGATATGAATATATCTTTATCATAACAATATCTCTACTAAGCTAGCGTATATATCGTAATAGTTTGAGCTCTAAATCTGAGACCTATCCCTACATAAGATCATCACGCTTTTTGTTTTGTTGGTTTCTTGCTTGATTTCTGATCATGATTTGTTTATTTTGTTGTTTATTAGACAATTCACTAACTCCAAATTGTTTCAAATCGAAGGAAGTTGAAACTTAAAGGTTCCATGTGTGCTTTTTTCTGTAGAAAAAAACCATAAAGATTTTCCTCTGATCAATTGCGACTAAACAAACCATGAAAGCCAATGAAAGAATAAAAAAGTTTGATAGAATTGAGAAGAGAAAAAAATTGAAAAAAAAAACAGAGAAGATATGAGAAAAATAAGAAAAAAATAGAAATAGAAAAGAGGAAAAAGATAGTTTTTTTAGTTGTTAGTGAAGATTACGTGGACTGTTGAATATTTATTGCAAAGTTACTTCGTATTAATGAGTTCATCTAACTTTAAACATAGTTAAACTCTCCGTTAATTAAAATGTCGGCATGTAAGTATATATATTTCAACTAGATTAGGTCCCGCGTGATACACGGATAAATATAAAATATTTAAATTTAAAAATGATAACCCAAGTGATTATATATTTTAATCAACGTTAAAGACAAAGTTTAGTTATTATTAGATTTTTTAATTATCATTATAAATATCCATAATTATCGATTATCAAAATTATGAGAAATAATTATCTATTATCAAAATTATGAGAAATAATCATCGATATATTTTTTATACATTTTGTATTTTTTGTTATTTTAATCTTATAATATTAATATTTTTCAGTAGTTTCCATTTGAAATAATAATACTTATTTTTTTGTTATTTTATTATTTCGGAAAAATAAAACACTAACAATAAGAAAGTTTCCATTAGTTTAAATACTACGTTGACACATGTCATGATATTAATTAACAATGACACGTGTCAGGATCTTATTAATTATAATTTTGCTTACGTGTCGCACTCACGTTAAACGCGTTCCGGTTTATATAATAAGATGTTATCGATGATAGTTTTTGTAATTACGATGTTTGAAATACTAGTAATTTCATGTGAAGGTTAAAATTGATAGAAAATTGCGAGGTTTTTTATGCAATTTTTTTATATGCATATGTATAAATTTTTGTTGTTCAAAAATGTGTTCGGCCAAACGTGAAGTTGAAAGTCAGAAAGACCTTTCATTTTAGGCCCAACAATAAACAATAAGCCTAAATAAGAAATACCCAAATCACGTGTGAACTACAAAGGATAGAAACAAAAAACTTTGGACTCTTCCTCCCCTCAATGTAGATTCATGGATCTTGGATAATTTATATAATCTTTTTTTCACCATATCCAATCCATTATTGTTAATCAATTATGTAACGTAATGATCCATCATGGGTCCCAATTAGTTTTGGTTTCAAAACGAGAAAACGTCAAAACCCCACAATTGTACAAAAATTTTAACAATGGTGATGACACATTTTACACGACTCCAAACTCTTTTAAAACCCAAATTTCTCTTTCCCCAATCTAGTATTCTCCGTTTTCCTCTTACCAAAACTCGATCGGTGATGGGTTCATCTTCATCATTCTCCTCCAAGCTCCTCTTTCGTCAACTCTTCGAGAAAGAATCTTCCACCTATACTTATCTTCTAGCCGACATTTCTCATCCGGATAAACCTGCTCTTGTAAGTTTCCTTTCAAAGATTAAACTTTGCGAGATGGATCTCGTCGTTTTTTCCTCTCTCGGGATTGATGAATGTGATCAGATACTTATGTCCGGAACTATAATAACGTCAAATGAAATCATTTAGTTTTGGTTGATGGATAAATCCAGATTAGTCAATTGGCATATGTGATTGTCTGTGTAAATTGTTGAACGAATCAGCAATTGTTTAACTTTGATTGTTAACCAAGATGATAATGAATTCGAATTAGTTTTGAAAATATCAAATTCGTTGGCTTTGCTTTGCTCTTTAGCTAACAATTGATCATATTTATCTGATTTTGCAGCTGATTGATCCGGTGGACAAGACTGTAGATAGAGACTTGAAACTCATAAATGAGTTAGGGTTAAAGCTTATGTATGCTATGAACACTCATGTTCATGCTGATCATGTCACTGGAACTGGACTCCTTAAGGTCTTTTTCTGTCCGTTTGTATAATTCTTTGGTTTAAATTGAATCACTGATCACTCTTTGTTTGCTTTATCTAGACAAAGTACCCAGGTGTGAAATCTGCCATTTCGAAAGCAAGTGGTTCCAAAGCAGATATGTTTCTTGAACATGGTGACAAAGTATCTATCGGCGATATATACCTCGAGGTGTGAACACACGATTTCAATTCGGTATAGTCACTGAGAAATTAGAAGTCAAGAGAGTAAGAATCGATTTCATTTTGTGGCAGGTTCGTGCTACACCTGGACATACTGCAGGATGTGTAACATATGTCACCGGAGAGGAGGCAGATCAGCCCAATCCAAGGATGGCCTTTACAGGCGATGCAGTACTGATCCGCGGTTGTGGGAGGACAGACTTTCAGGTAAATTTTGCTAATATAAACCAAATACTGCAATGTGGATGCATAAAATCTTAACTTTGTACTAAGACATCCAAAACGCTATATCGATGCATAAGATCTAAATTTGTATTGAGATATCAACTATAAGGAACCAAAAACTGCAATGTGGATGCAGAAGATGTAAATTTTGTAATGAGACATTGGTTATAAGGAACAAAAAGAAACCGGAATGTGCATGGAGAACATCATATTTTGTAATGGTAAGTTTATAATGATGTTTTTTGGGTGTTGCAGGGAGGAAGCTCGGACCAACTCTACGAGTCTGTACACTCCCAGGCAAGTGTTTTACAAACTTTCTTGTCACTCCATAGCTAAAATAATGATTCCTCTTGAAATGGTTTTTGTTGCATCTTATACCAGATATTTACATTGCCAAAAGAGACATTGATCTATCCAGCTCATGACTACAAAGGTTTCGAGGTTAGTACAGTTGGAGAAGAGATGCAACACAACCCACGCCTTACTAAAGATAAAGAAACATTCAAAACCATTATGTCAAGTAAGCATTCTTTCTGGTTATAGACTGACTATATGTATTCAAGTATTTCGGCATAATAATTGGGTCATATAATATACAGATCTGAATCTGGCGTATCCGAAGATGATTGATGTTGCAGTACCAGCGAATATGGTATGTGGATTACAAGACACCACATAGACCCTTTCTCAAACCAATAAAACTCTTTTGAGATTTGTTTGTTTGTTTTTCAATGAGTGTGTTTGTCCAATAAGATTTGCTTACGTAAACTACAAGACTCTCTGTACATTAGATTGAACCTACACTACAGAATTTGTTATGAAGATGAAATTATAATTGCGTGTTCAACTTGTGTTTGGTTTGCTGATTCAATTAATATAATCTAAAAATCCAAATGAGGTTTTCAATAACCACTCATCCTTCGCCAACTCATATCCAGCCACGTGTCAATATTGTTAAAAACCTCTAATGAGATCAACCAACAATGAGAGTGAGATAGAGAGAGAATGGAAAACGAAAAAGACAAAAACAGAGCAAATTCTCAATCATCTTACGGCACGTTTCAAGGTGTCCCTACTTATCCACCACCTTCGTACCCTCATCCGGTCACCGGATTCCCTCCCGGAGCAGCTCATCACAACATTTCAGTTCAACAATACATTCAAGGACACCAAACTGTTCCTGGTAACTAACTAACTTTCCAAGCCTTCGAATTTTTGCTTCATCTTCTTCTGCTTTCTCTGTTTAAAGATTACTGAGTAATATGTCCGTAAATTGTATAGAAAACCTGAGTCAATTGTAAAATTACATCTCATTGACAAGAGTGGTTCAGCTTTGAGCTTCCACAAATGATATCAGAGTTTCTTTCTTCCATTAAATCACTTATTTAATGGAAGCTTTTGTGTAAACAAATCATTACAGGTTACCCTATTTATGAAGGGAGACCGGCAAGGGCAAGAGAAACCCCACTTCCTTGTTGTTGTGGTCTTGGACTCGGTTGGTTTTTGTAAGTGTTTTCCCCTTACCATCTCAGTCCAATCACTTGGTTTCTATAAAACTCTAATCTTTTTTCTTGTTAAGATTCATCATCGGATTCCTACTTGGAGCAATCCCATGGTACATAGGCCTATTCATACTAGTATGTGCTAGGATCGATCCACGGGAGAAACCAGGATATGTAGCTTGTACTATTGCAGTGAGTCTGACTTTCACTTTACAACAAATAAGCTCAGTGATTTATTCAGTGTTTAATGCTTATCATTTGCAGGCTGCTCTTGCTACAATTGCCATAGTTTTTGGTGTCATGGGTCGAAGAGGAACCTGGTCGTGAAAGAGGACATTTCTCAGATTCAAGAAAAATGTATATTTGCAATTGTATAAGTTATGATCTGAATATTGTCGTAATTAATGACAGAAAATTTGAGCATTTCATCATGGAATAATTCAACAATCTCACAGTTCAAGGTGACCTCAAGACTTAATTTTTGATTAAATAAAGTCAGAACTTCCATATCTCAAAAATGTTCCAGAGAACATTTCAAATTCCCTCAAAGATGATGATCCTAAGAAATTCTACTTATCCCAATTTATTATAGATCCCTCATACTAGTTCCCAAAAAAAAAAGATTTCAATAGTTTAGGTCCTTCAAGCATGATGATTAAACAAGTGAATTGACTTTCATTGCTTCATCTTATCCACATTTGATCTCCTGTTCTATGAGGTTTATAAAGAAAGATGACCACAACAAACAAACAAAAAAAGACCAGAACTCAAGACATAAAACTGTGCCTTGTGCGCCAGAGAGAACGCACTAAACAGTCTCACCAACGACAATGTGAAAAACATCAAAAACCTGTAAAATCTTATCTACATGAATTCTTAGAAAGTTTCACAACAGTCGGATTAAAATGATATGCATTTCACGATACTACGAACAGATCAAGAATAACTCAAGACACCGAAAGTTTACAAAAATAAAGATAACGTTTTGGATTTAGATATATATAGATTCTTAAACAAATTATAGGGCAGACTCTCTGACTTCAGACACGATAAAACAAAACATGTGAAAATCATTAAAGATTAGAGACTGCTCCATAACATAAAATTACATCTTGGCCGGGTGAAATTGGGAACAAGCATCAGATTTAGAGAAAGCAAGAACCCATTTGGATCGGCCAAATAACAACATAACTATAAAAGGATAAAAAAATGTATGATCTTTTCTCCTCATTTGCAATAGAAGTTGCAAGACGAAAAGAGAAAAGATTATTGGGTATTCGATTTATGCCTGCAACGGAACAAGAACAGCATTGGACTCTCTGTTCTGATCTCTCAAAGGCACTTTTGATTAAACTCTTAGTACGGCTATGTCTACTTATATTTTGTAAACCTTCACTGTTTGCCTATCTTAACCTACAATTTGCCTCTCTTTATATTTTGTGAAATAATCAAATATCTTTCGAAAAATTACCAAACACACCTATATGTATATATTAACGAGCAAGACTTCCGACTAAAAGCATCGTGTACATTCTATTTTGCAGTTCGGATGAGTCATGAGTATTATTATGCTCTTTGTGATTGATGTACTACCTCACTAATGTAACCACTGAAACTTCAGTTCATTGACAACAGAGTAAAAAATGTTGAAAGAAATCAATATATTAGAAGTTTGGTTCCGCCTGGCATAAACGTCAGTTTTTCTGTTTGCAGATTGGTTTCAGTCACCAAAAAACTAAAGGGATTAAACATCTAAAACTATTTTCAACCCAAAAATCACCATTTTTTAAAATCTAACAACATGAATTTAACAGTAGATATAGCTTCCCCGTATAAAACAATGTCAGCTCCAATATTGCCAACAAGGAAACAGAGCGACTACGCTTATCATAATTTCGTGACACATTCCTCGCATGAGTAGGAGAAACTGGGAAAGATAATCTCTAGCGTAACACATCTTAGTGCAGAGAAACAACCAGATTGTGAATGTATATGATTATCATCTCAATGATCCAAAGCATTCTGGTGGCCAGACCTTTTTGAAGCAAACAGATATCATTATGACTATTTCAGAACTTTATAGCTAGAATGTATATGAGAAGTATGTGGGAGAGTTACCCGCAGAAGAGCTTTTCCTTCAATGAGATTGTAAGGTATGGGTCCAAAATGACGTGAATCTGTTGAAGCATACAAGTTATCTCCCTGTATCCAAACATGACCTTTTGGAACCTATTTTCAAGAACCAAACACAAACCCCTAAATCAGCCAAGCTTTGGTGTTGCAAAACCAGAATTACTCACACTAGAGACATGAGTTCATAAACACTGAAGAATTCTAATTGCTTAATGGTTACTCTAACATTAACTATAATTGAAACCAGTAACCACTAACTGTTCAAGTTTTACACCATCCCGAATCTATGCCCTAGAAACTTACAAATACCATCTTCTTCCCTTTTTTTAACCTTAAACCCTAAATGCCATAACCACTCAGAAATCGACTTTATACTTCTAAAAGGTCAATCTCCAAATATACATAGATAAACTGTGAACCCTAATAAATTTGCAAGTTCCTATTTTCATGGAGAGATTGCAGAATGTTCATACCACAACGCTGACTGAGCCATCACCGACCAATGGATCAGCCGAAAAAGTGAGTTCATGGCCTTCCAAACCCAATATCCGCTTTGTCACCATTCTGTTTGGATCTCTTGGAGATCGAACCAATACAATGTCACCGACCCCAATCTTACCAAATCTATGTGACAAATGTTCAGCCAAAATGACATCACCAGTGAGATTAAGCGTTGGAAGCATACTAGGACCTTGAACCTAATACAACATATAATAACGTAATCAGATTTTTAGTCAGAAATGAAAGAAAGGAAGGATAAAAGAAGACTTTAGTTATGACAATTACAGACGTGAGTTGAGGAGATTATGTAACTATCAGTGACATGGAGCAAACACAGAAATTTGGCTACGATTGATACTTGATTGAACGCTTCATTCGCCGTTCCACGCCATTGCTTCAGATAATTCAACAATCTCATGTCTCTGTCTCTCTAGCCGAGAAAGGACGAAGATGACGGAGGCAGCGAACCAGGTCGACTTTTACACTTAAAGAGCAAGCTGTTGGTTATCTCGCACTCTAAACGACACCAAGTTTTGACTTTTTTTAGGTCAATACGAAACTGCACGTAGTGGAGTCGTATAAACACAAAAACGACAGGTAGTCTTCATAAATACAACTAAACCCACAAGTGAATTAACTTCTGTATGCAGAGTCTCGTGATTCTTCTACTAAAGATCAGAACACTTAGGATTTGTCGCCGGAGTTTTGAAACATGGACGGAATTCTTGCAACTGTTCCATCTGCAATGTGTGTCGCTTTGCGCAATTCTTTTCGGAACGGTGGTGATGCTAAACCCGTACACTATTTCCCAGGAAAATCTCCGAATCCAGTTTCAGTGCTTCAGTCTGATAATTGCGTTTCTTTTCTACGGAAACCTTCGATATATTCTTCTCAAAAAGGCAATTCGTTGCTTATAAATCGACATTGTGGTGAAATTCCGAGTGGGCTCGTAAAATCCGCCGCTTCCTCAGGTAAAGGTTGAACCTTTTTAAAAATAAAAACAAAAATAAAATAAGGGACATTCTCAAAAATACCACAAAAAGTTAAATATATTCCAAAAATACC
>OVBE01013051.1:2479-12975 GCA_900406425.1 Iberis pinnata
CTTTGATTGTCTCGACAGGTTAGGAATGTTATGCTGACTGGAAGCCTCTTCTGTGGACCTCTTTTACTCACTTTCTCCTTCCTTAATACTGTTGCAATTGCTTACCAAGCCACTGCAGCGTTGCCATTTGGGACAATAGTAGTTATTTTCCTAATATGGGCATTGGTTACATCACCATTGTTAATACTGGGAGGTATAGCCGGGAAGAACAAAAAATCTGAGTTTCAAGCCCCTTGCCGCACCACAAAATATCCAAGAGAGATCCCACCACTGCGCTGGTACCGGAGAACACTTCCACAGATGGCTATGGCTGGTTTTTTGCCGTTCAGTGCCATATACATCGAGCTTTACTACATATTTGCCAGTGTTTGGGGTCACAGAATATACACTATCTATAGTATTTTGTCTATAGTCTTCCTTATTCTTGTCATAGTCACTGCTTTCATCACAGTTGCATTGACTTACTTCCAACTTGCTGCTGAAGACCATGAGTGGTGGTGGAGGTACTGTTTTTTCTCTTTCTTTTAACTTTGGTTTAGGAAATAAATTTATCATGTGGTAGTTCTGGGAATATTTCTGATTTAGTTTCGAGTTAATTTTAACTACTTGCTTAGAGGTTTGGTATACCTGAATTAAAAAGATATGTCGACTTTTTCTTATACAAGTTCACAAAGAGGGTTCTTGAAGAAATAAATTGACCACAAATAGCAATTGTTTAGTAAAAAAAAAAACTTGATTCTTTATAAATGAAATCTGTAAGTCAGCAATGTTTGTCTGGTCTGTAATGGTTTAATGACCGTAATAGATCAACGCAGCCTATATATTTGAGCATGCCCATAAATTGGTAAACTTAATGTACATCTGACTCTTTTATTTTTGTTTTGTCTTGTGCATCCGAAGATCATTGCTGTGTGGTGGATCAACGGGGTTATTCATATACGCCTATTGCTTGTATTACTACTATGCACGGTCGGATATGTCAGGGTTCATGCAGACATCCTTCTTCTTTGGCTACATGGCTTGCATCTGCTACGGATTCTTCCTCATGCTGGGGACAATCGGATTCCGTGCCTCCCTTTTCTTTGTCCGTCACATTTACCGCTCCATCAAGTGCGAGTGAAAAAAATGAAGATTCTTCACTCCTTTAACTACTACTCTTTACTGGTGTAGGTAAAGCCATCATTGTCTGTCTGTCTGTCTGTCTTGTTCTTATAGAAGTGTCGGCTGCTTAATGTTTGCAGTTAACTTTGTTGGTTGTAATAACAGTGATGGTAGATGCGGTCTAGGGCCATCAATTCGGTGAAGTTGTTCAGTCTCTTTTTGTTGGTAATTTTTATTTTCTTCAGATATTTCATTTTTTTGTTATTATCCTGTGGATGTTCTTAAGAACGATATAGTAAGACAATAGAAAAGAAGAGTTGAAGTTTTTTACAAAATAGTACTACACTAAGCTGTTATTGACTCTTATCACTCTAAAGTCTAAACGTACATTTTACAAACATCTAAACCACTATAGGATGAGATCGCAATTCAGTCAAAATCAATTGTTATTTATTTTGTCTCAACATTATATAGAAGAATTTTGGTATTTTTGTTCTTGGGATGCAAATTGTGAGAAGATGCGTCCAGAAAACTGATGGTGTTTACCAACTAAGTACCTACTATATTAACTTTTATACCAATTACATGGGATTGATTGTATACAACACCAGCTGATTTCAGTAGCTTTCTCACCCTCAGTAATGTAGAGACAACTCAGTTATGTAACGTAATTCAATTTATATGTATAGAGAAGAGAGTTAAGTTTCTGTGAGCGGGCAAAGAAATTAGAAAACACACAAATAAGTCAAAGAATAAGAGGGAGGAGATGACGGAGGAGGAGGAGCCGGTTAGCCCATTATCACGGCTGTTCAATTCGCCGGACTTTAACACGGTAGTAATTTTCACAGTGGGATGTGGAGTCAAAGCAAATCCATCTGCAATTATTGACGGCCTTAAACAGAGCCTTGTCAATCACCCTCGCTTCTCTAGCATTTTAGTAAGTGCACACTCTAACACGCGTCTATATAACACGTTTATATCATCTTCGAGTCTTACTCGGGTTTGAATATAAATAGCATAAATTTAAACACAAACATGATTAAAAAAATGTTATGTTTTTTACATCAAAACATATTATGTATTTATAGTATAAGAAAATAAAATAAAATCACAAATTATTTTTGTTTGCAACAATTTAAACAAAGATGTTTTCATGACCAAAATAAATTTTTTAGTATTTTTATGTTTTATTAATCGGCATGTAGAAAATACATTATTAAACATCAAATAATAAAACGATGAAATACATTTTTATGCACATATGAAATTTTGGCTATATATATATATATATATGTGAAGTAAAAAAAACCAAACCGATATCCAAATTGAACACTCATAAATAAAAGAAATATGAAATTGTAAAAAATCAACAAAAAAATAGATTGTATAAAATAAATATTTGTACATCAAATCTTCAAACATAAAATAAATTTTGGTGTGTTTATTTGAAACTTCCAAAATTAAAATATTAACCTTTGTATATTTCTAACTTTAAAATTATTTACATATATCTTAAGTTAAAAATTTCATCTATTTTTTTTGTCAACGTAGATAATATAAAATAGAATTTATGATACAAGCCATCGAACCGTAAGGTTCGAAAGATGGGTGCGACTAAATTTAACATATAGACTCGCTATTAAATTATTACAACGAGGTATATAGTAGATGCAATTTGAATTAACATAGCGCAAGATATCCTGGCAATATGAGGCGATGGAGGAGGTAGGGATGAAGTTGAAAAGCAAGGAGGTAGCGGTTGAATTGATCGTTGTGACTACCGACCTGCAATATGTGAAAAAATCTATATTATTATACCCCATAACAGTTAATTGTGTGACGACCCAAAGTAGCGATTCTGCCTCTACGATTTCAGGAATATGTCTAGCTGGTAAGGTAGAGAAACCTACGCACAAAGGTGAGGAGTGGTTAGAATTATGTAATGTCCAAGCTATACCACATGGGCGGGTGGGAGAGAGCCAAGAGTTATCAACTCTGCAATGAAGAGAAATGAAAGGTGATGGGATTCCTGAATGGCCGTCCGAGGGGTGCGTTGTTGGATGGGTGGTATATCAGCGGTAGAGTCATGGTGGTGGTTGGACCATAAATCTGCATCTTGTAAAGCTTTGTTTATTAAGGGTGGGATGGGCCAACGGAGACTATTAAAGTAGAGATCATTACGAGTTTTCCAAAGTTTCCAAGCTATAGCACTAATGAGGGCGATGCAACTTGGGTTAGCATCGAGGCGAAGAGAAAGTGTGGTATGTGGTATGTGGGTTGGTGGTTGTGGTATCCTCTACAAAGATTGATGAGGCCTCTAGTGTGGATAGTTCCCATACTTAGACGACATGTGAAGTGCATATGACATATGGATTCATTACCATCCCCACAAGTTGGACAAGTGGGAGTGAATGATGCGACGACGGTGAAGGTTGAGGAGAGTTGGGAGGCTATCATGGTAAACACGCCACCATAAATGTCTTATTTTTGGAGCTATGTCCCATTTCTAGATAGTGGAAGCCGAAATCTGTTGTGGGGAAATGGGAGGTGGAGAAGAGGAGAGCCGCGTTGACATAAGGAAGTGATATCCTGTGCGCGGTATAAGAGCCAGTATTGGAGTGATCCCACGATATGGAGTCAACGGCATTGGTGATAGAAGGGTGAAGCCAAAGTATATGCGGGTGGTCATGGGGATGAATAAATTGATTTAATTTGTGGCGGTCTCAATTGTGAGATATGAGATCGATAAAGAAACTAACTAGTGTGGATTGGAGGCAAAAAATGGAGGCTTAAGTGGTCTTGGGGTTCTCAGGTGGGAATATTGTGCAGATGATGATGGTGGTAACCAATGGTCTTGAAAAGCTCGTATGGATGAACCATTACCTATGATGTGTGTGAAACTCGATTTGATGCGATGCATGCTGTGGTAAATGTGACCCCATCCATAACTTGGGTGGAAAGGTAGGGATGCCTGTAATAGGGGAACATATCGAAAGTATCTGTGCCGCAATAGCCGGATAAGGAGAGATGTAGGATTGTGTAATATTCGCCAGCCTTGTTTGGCAAGTAAGGCTGTGTTAAAAGCAGTTAACTCCCTAAATCCAAGACCCCCATCTCTTTTAGAGCGTGTCATCTTGGACCATGCTACACATGGAATGCTAGAGTGTGATAAAGTACGCCACCATAAACGTCAGATGGTAGAGGTGAGTTGACCTATCAATGAGGCTGGTATGCGAAAACATGACATTGTATACGATGGTAGGGCCTGGAGTACAACCTTAATCAGGACTTCTCTACCAATTGTGGAAAGGAATTTGGATGACTAGCTATTAATTTTCTAGTTTATCCGGTCAAGAAGCATGTGGAAAGCATTACGGCCAACGTGACCTTGCAGATCAGGGAGTCCTAGATACCTTCCGAATATGTTTGTCAAATGGATTGAACCTGTTGGGGAGTGTCATGGCAAAATTTGATCATGGATTTGTGGTAGTTGACAAGCTGACCTGAGATTGCCGCCTATGTGTGAAGGATGGATAAGAGTGTTAAACATTCCGGTTTGGTGGCTTGACAGAAGATGAGTAAGTCGTCAACAAAGAAGAGGTGGAATACCGGTGGGCCACCACGACTGGCTTGGAAGGTGTGTAAACGTCCTTGGGCAATATATCCTTTAAGTAAAGCGGAGAGTCCTTCTGTACATAGAATATATAAGTAAGGAGATAGAGAGTCTCCCTGACGTAAGCCGCATGTTGGGGTGATTTGTCCATAAGGGCGACCATTGAGGAAGATAAAATAAGTGATTGATGAGACACATAACATAATCAACCTGCACCATTTTTGGGAGAAACCAAGTCGGAGCATGATGCGGTGAAGATAAGGCCACTCTATGCAATCGAAACCTTTCCTTATATCCAGCTTACATGACATGAATGAGAGACGTAGTCGCCTTGTAGAGAGTGAATGCATAAGTTTCTGAGCGATAAAGACATTATCCGTAATAAGTCGTTGAGGAACAAACGCGGATTGGTTAGGAGAGATGACGACATCTAGGCAGTGCTTAAGTCTATTAGCTAAGACTTTAGCAAGGATTTTGTAAGCAACATTCGTAGGACTTATGGGGCAAAATTCAGTGACATGTATAGGATTAGATATTTTCTGTATAAGGAAAATATGCGTACGGTTCAATTATGGGTCAAGAGATTCGGCATTGAAGAAGTGGTGAACAAAACGACGGATGTCATTCTTGATAGTATGCTAGTGATCTTTGAAAAAAACCAGGGTTGAGGCCATCCGGGCCTGGAGCCTTATCACGGTGCATTGATGAGACAGCCAACCACAACTCTTGATCTGTTACTTGCTAAAGAAGGAAGTCGTTCGTATCGGATGTAACACGTGGTGTGATGAATTGTAAGATGGCTTCGTGCTCAGTTGAGGGCCTTGATGTATAAAGATCAGAGAAATAGGTGAGAAAAGTCTGTTGTATATGGACATATGTCATGTGAGTGGTACCTTGAGGGTCAGTGATTGTGGTAATATGGTTATGTGCACGTCTTTATTTTGTCTTAGCATGGAAAAAGGCAGTGTTACGATACCCTGATTCCAGCCACAAAAGTAGACTCTCCTTACACCAAAAATCTTCCTCTAGCTTATATTGCTTTAGTAGTTCCTGTTTGAGATGGCGAATGTGAGTGAAATCAGGATGGGGATGAGTATAGGCGGATTGAATTTGGTGTTTAAGGTTATCTATTGCCGCTTTGGAGTTAAGGTTGAGTTGAGATTTCCATTGGGAGAAGCGTTGACGACATCGAGATAGGGCTTGACTAAACGTTAATGGGTGAATGTGAGAGCATTATGAGGATCATACATCTTGTAGGACAATAAAGAGCTGAGGAATATGGTGCCATCGATTATCATAACGAAAAGGGCGATAGGAGTGGCGGTGATGAGTACCCATGGTGATGAGCAAATGACGATGGTCAGAGTCTATCCAAGGGAGTGTTTTGGCTTGTGCCCGAGGAAAAAGCGAATGTCAATCCACATTCCCAGTTGCACGATCAAGTTTACAACGCACTATGTGATCATATCGTCTTCCTATCCATGTATACTTATCACCTGTTGTAAAAAGATCCATTAGACCAAGATTATTGATGAATTGATTAAAAGCACAAGAGGAAGATGGAAGGGACNATGGAACCACCTAATTTTTCAAAGGAATCTCGTAGTTCATTAAATCTCCTAAAAAAGAGTAGGAGTAGGAGGAGAATTTGAGTATTGTGCAATAAGAGAGTTCCAATAGTAAGAATGATAACGAGAGTTAGGATAGTCATAAACATAATGAACTATATATGATTTGGAAGATGAGAAAGTGACCATTACTTTAATGCCTTGTTGGCTAGGAGATTGAACAAAAGAAAGAGAAACAGAGGTGTTCCAAAATAAAGCTAAACCACCTCTTCTGGAAACTGAATCCAAAGCAAAAAATGAACGTAACCTAAATACTGACCTACATTTAACACAAAAGCAGACTGGTTCATAGTTTTAGAGAGACAAATTACATCTGGATTGTGGCGTTTTCGGAGATCTCGAAGTTGTGGAATTTTCAAGGGGCTCTGAAGACCTTGACAATTTTCGTGAAGGATGATCATGGCGATTTGGATGGTTGATCGGCAACCACCAAACCGTGTTGAGGAGGTGAGGAGGAGGCAGGCTATAATCTTGGTCTGTTAGAAGGGATTTCATCTTCATCATCTGTAGAAGAGACAACCTTGCGCTTGGATCCATGGGATGTAGAAGAAATAGATGTCGAGTCCACTATGGAAAAATGTGGGTGAAAGGCAGCATGTCCTGGAAGAGAAGGGGCCACAAGTTGAGAGACATGGGAAAAAGAGCACCATCCAGAAACAGAGTAAGGAATAACATCATGCATGGTACTCTGTTCGAAAAATGTTGTTGCAGTATGCTGTTGCGAGTGATTGTGAGGCTGAAGTTAATACAAATGCTGATGAGGACCTTCGGACGATTGGAATTCCGCAAGTGAAGGAATGGATGGATCTTCGGAATCACAATCTGGATTCATAGGATAATGGAAGACAGCATGCGACATCATACCACAGCTGGAACAAAACTTCCTCAGCTGATCATAGACAAACCTCAACACGGTAGGAGGTCCAATCTCATCTAGGTGCATGAGGCAGACAAACGTAAGGGGGCTGTGAATGTCCATTTTCACCCTCATCCATGATTTGGCAGGAGAGTTACAGGTAGGGTCAACGATGCTGTATGACTCAATCATGCCAAAAGCATCAGCTAACTCAGTGAGTACTACACCATTACAAAATTGATTTGACATGCCATAGACTCAGATCCAAAAAGTCACATATTGCATGTAGTCCAGGAAGTTTCTGTTGGTCCAGCGATCAAGGACTAAAGTCCAGTCACAAAATTTCCATGGGCCCTTGTCGAGAACAGAGAAGATCTGGTGATCGGAGGTGAAAAAGAACTGCACCGAGCCATCATTATTGATTTGACCGTGAACTTCGTCAGTGAGTTATCACACTTTCGGCATGGTGTCCCGAATACCCAACATATTCTGTTGTTCCAGATTTATCCCCCAGACGATGATGCTGAGTCGAGAGTCCTGATCAAGCTGCAAGCGAGTCTCCCTGGAGAGCTGGAGTGGTTGCATGTCGGCTCCAAGAGATAGGTTTTGTAAACTACGCCATAGTTCCGAATCCATTGTGGAAAAAAGTGAAAGAGATGAAATAGAGCAAACAAGAGTGGAGATCGAAAGACATAGAGGAGGAAACATGTGAGGGAAAGAGGAAATGGAGACATGCATATATATGGTGAAAGAGAAAGATATGTGAAGTGAGAGAGGATAAAGGGGGAGATAAAACGAAAAAGGCAAATGGAATGTAATGTTCAAATATCTCAGAAAGGAGAGAGGAGAATGCGTATTGATAGACTCAGGTTTTAATCCTAATTCTACACTACAGGGAATATATCTTTATAGTATAGATAGGATCGATTTCCCACAAAGACCAGATTGTGCGACTCTCAGTCATACGTTCGTTTCTAGCTAAGACGATAATAAGAAAGATTGTTTTTTATTTCAAGCGATTGTAAAAAGAAAATAATTTAAAAAGGTTATGAGCAATTTGAGAAAACGCTATACGTTAGGGAATTCCACAAGTTATCTGGTTTGAAGTTCAAGTTGACATGCAAGATTTTATAATGAAAGAAGTTCTAAACTCAAAAGACAATAATAGACTAATCTCTTCCCGAAGTATTATGTCCCTATAATCGAATTACCAAATACAAACTCCCACTGTATTTAAACAATTCAATCATGCAATGATTTCAGTTTTGATATGTTCATAAGCATCAAAGAAATTACTTCCGCAAGCAGAGACACTTACTCATCTAGAATAAGTTAGGTTTCTAAACCAAATCCTTTTGTATTTATTAACCTAATATCATGAACTAGGTGATCAAGCTAACTCAAGCAATGATAACAAATCTAGACTAAGAACCTAACAATTCAAATTCGTAATGTCAAACCCTAACTATCAAACTTGGTTTCCCTGGAATAAACCCTACAACCTAACAAGGTGACTACTCAGACATGACCAAGCAATCAACAATAATCATTAAAGAAAAACTCATAAAAGAAATCGAATTTTATAAAAGTAAAAGACAGGGTTTCAGAAATCTTCTCCAAATACAAGGTTGAAAATCTCTTCTCTCTGAAAAAGCTCTGAATTATCAAAAGTAATTAATAATAATTGTGTTTGTCTTCTAAAACTAACCATAAGCTTTTATATTGATCTAATAAAATAAGAAAAACCTATTATAATAAGGAAAACTCTTGATAAGTCTTGAGGAGAAATGCGTCTTTTTGATAATTTCTAAGCTGGTTCGGGTGATGGGATCGATTGATCCAAGTAGGGATCGATCGATCCATCGTTCTGATTCTTCGGAAATCGATCGATCCAATGTGAGATTGATCGATATGTTTTTTCGTAGGTTTCCAATGGCTTTGGATTGATCGATCTAGGCATGGATCTATCGATCCCTCTTCATGCGATTTCAAGATCGATCTTTTTCACTTAGGTTCGATCTATCCACCTTCTTTTTGTCCATTTGCACCTGAAATCTTCTAAAAACATATTTTTTGCTTCAGAACGTCTCAAACACCTAAAATCCTGAAAACATACCAAAAGCACATACAAAACACTCGAATAATGCCAAATAACAAGTGTAAATACCCACTATAAGACATCAAATCAAGTGATATCACGTATGCTGGAGAAAGTTCTTGTCAGGGGAAAAATGATGGTCTCGGGTATCGCTATTACAGCGAAAAGTGATTTGCTCATAGGCGAAGATGGAAGGTCGCGCGGAGGCGAAGAAAGAAAGGCCTATTTTAAGATAATGACTTTCTTTCCATGTGTCCAAAAAGTTTCATCTATATATTTTTCTATTTGGGGAAAGATATTATTTTATCAGACCTCCGACTTTGTGATTTTTGGTTATAAAATAACACCAATCCTATATAGCCTTTTTATTATTATAAATATAAAATAAGATTGAAATGGTTTGGGTATGGGTATCCATTTCTTTAGATATATGAATTAAAATTTTTTGGTTCGTGAAAAACTATACAAATTCGGACTTCAAATTTCTAAATTTATACAATTTAGATATACGAGCCTTCGGGATATTTGGGATTCATATATTTTAAGTTTTTTAATCATATATTTTAAATTTCCAGATATCTCGATCCGTAAAGGTATTTTGAAAACAAAAAATATTTAATTTTTTTAACACAACTTATATTATTAATATAACCAATATACATCATCCTCATATAGTAACGTGTTTAAAACATAAGCTGGAGTACTATGGAAAACATATGGAGAAATACATCTAAAATGTGATCTTGCTAAATGATCAGCACATATGTTGGAAGTTCTTGCAACCCAACCGAAGTCAATTTCATCAAATTTCCTTGACCATCATATAACATCTCGAATCCAATTTGCCATTACAAAGGAGACCTGTTCTCCCTTTAAAAGTTTGGTCAAAGTCTGATTATCACCTTCAAAATATAATATCCTAAAACTCTTAACCCACGCTTGTTGCATAGCCATAAGTAAGGCTTGTATTTCAGCTTCCATGGGACTATTTTCAGGATTCAAATAAGCTTGTCCATCACCTTTAAAAGTTCCTATGGCATCTTGTTTGATCCATCCTGATGTAGTAACTCTAGTTGTGGAATCAAATCATGCATCATAGTTGATTTTTGTCCACTATGGCCTTGGTCTACACCAGCCTATCCGAGAATAATGTCCAATAATTGCAGATTGTTGTTGATGATGTTTTGTTGTTGTTGTTGT
>OVBE01013052.1:0-12974 GCA_900406425.1 Iberis pinnata
ATCACTACAACGATATGATAGTGTAATAGGAATTGATAACGTTTTCACACAAAAAATCCTTACTATCAATTACTCAAAAGATGGTGACATTTTGGTGGTTCAGATCTATGTAGATGACATAGTCTTTGGATCTACTAATCCTTCATTTGTTCTTAATTTTGTTCAGTGTATGAAACATGAATTTGAAATGAATATGTGTGGTGAACGAACATATTTTCTTGGTTTGCAGGTTCAACCGAAGGATGATGGGGTGTTTATCTCACAAAGTACGTATGCCAAGAATCTGGTCACACGGTTTGGTTTGGACACATGCAAAGCTGCCAGAACACCAATGAGTACTACATGTAAGTTATCAAAGGATGAATGTAGAGAAGATGTAGATCAGAAACTATATTGTGGTATCATTGGGAGTTTACTGTATCTAACATCAATCAGACCTAATATTAGTCTTAGTGTGGGTGTATGTGCCATATATCAAGCACAACCCAAGATGTCTCATCTCAAGGCACTCAAGAGAATTGTGAAGGATGTCAAAAAAATCCGAACTTAGGGTTATACTACACAAAGGATAGCAACCCCAACCTTGCAGGATATTGGGATGATGACTGGGCAGGAAGTTTGGATGACAGAAGAAGCACGAGTGGTGGAAGATTCTTTTTGGGAAATAATCTGATTGCATGGTTGAGTCGCAAACAAAACTGTGTGTCATTGTCGACTGCCGATGCTGAATATATTGCGTTGGGAAGTTGTTGTACTCAGCTGCTGTGGATGAAACAGATGAGCAATGACTATGGATATGCTACAGGCTCAATTCTAATTCGTTGTGACAATCAAAGTGCGATTAATATTTCTAAGAATCATGTGTAGCATTCACGAACCAAACACATTTATATAAGACACCATTTTATACGAGAACTGGTAGAAAACAAAGTTGTGATGATAGAGCATGTGAGCACAGAATTCCAACTCGTTGATATCTTCACCAAGCTATTGGATTTCAATAGATTTGTTGATCAACGCAAATCTATTGGGGTCTGTGAACTATAAAAATATGCACCACTAAGGTACGACTGAGAATCACAATATGATAAAGTTTCATGCTAACTAACTTGATGAACAGAGAAAAAGAGTTGCTTGTCATGCCGTCACATGTGATCACTCGTACAGTTGAGAGCATCACAAGGAGGTCAAATAATTGAGGGTATCACACATATGTTGCCAAAAAAAATGTGGGCATATATCAACATTATTTCTTCCTGATCATCTGACAAGTCATGTGATGATGCTCAAGTTTACTAATACCCAAAGGAAATTCCAGATGCCTTGTGTGCTCTCAGAAGGTTGAAAACGAGTCTGTCACTAGATTAAGGCATGCCAGTGTGAAAGACTAGTCTCTGTTATACTCACATCTTGTATCCAATGTTGTGAATCATGGTCAGTCTCATGTGCACCACCCATTGTCTGGTGGCTTGGTAGATGTTGTGCACAACTATTTCTGCTCAGTGATCTCTATTCGTCTTTCTACTCTCTCCTTTTCTGGTCTATTAAGTGGTTGTCTAATGTCTAACTGTGCTTTAATTGTATGCTAATCACATGCTGGCTATCCCTAAAAATGAATGATTTTGTCATGATGAGTTATTAGAATGGTTTGTAGTTCATGTTTGGGTCGTTGGTCTTCTCTGTGGACACAGTCGCTGGCCCATTAGGCCCAATTTGGTTTCACCTTCATTAAGTTGGGAACATGATGCCTCGATTTCTAGGGTTGTCACTTGTCACGAACAGTCGCGACTCTCCATTGCTTACAAAAACAATTTTTTGGTTCCATTGAACAGTCACTTGTCATAATGAACAGATTGCTCTCGAGTATCTCTCGTCTGGTTGCTCAATTGTCCACTATGTCAGTCTTTGATTCCTTATCTCGACAGTCATTCAATCACCAGAACTACTCGGCATACCTAACAATATATCACCGCCGGTAAGTGCTGTTGATTTCCGATCGTTGCCTCTCGTCCTCTATGGTGAACAATCTCCTGCACCATTTCCTCATGCATTACCTTCGCATCCGGTGTCTCTGGTCCCTGATTTTCACACACCTGCGGAGTCGATTCCTGAAGCACCTGAGGTCCCGATATCTGATCCATCCCCTGTGCATTCACCAAGTCAACCGGTCCTTGTCACTCGACCAAAGCGTCGTAACACAACCTCTGGCCACTCATCTTGGTGTACTCGTACTCGCACTCGTGCTGCAGCTTCCTAGGCTCAACTAGTGGTGGATCTGACTCGTTTCTTCTAGGCACAGGCTCAAGCCAGGTATGACATCTTCGCGACTATTATAATCTTGGAGGAGCGCATGGTTGATCTGACAGTGCTTCCCCTGGTTATTGAACCGCTTCTGCGTGATCTCGGGTGTATGAGTACCATTACTGGTCTTCCTGGTTATGTCTGCAATCTGGTATTTGAACTATGGGCTCATCTTCCTGCTGACAAGACCACCTCTCTGTCTATTCTAGTCTGGGTGCATGGTCATATGTATGTACTCTCTGCCACCACCATCAATCAGGCTTTTGGTCTCCCTGATGTTTATGATCGGGCGAGTGAAGCTTCTGGTCTTGTAGTGCCTGATGATGTTCTGGCTGTTTTCCTGTCTGATGGTCGTATGCGTGATTGGGTGGATCTCTGTATCACTCACTTTGATCCTGATAAGTCTGCCATGTACAAGATCTACTGTCACAATTGGTCACCTACCAAGAATGTTACATACATGTGTTGTACTCGTGCTAGGTTGTTGTATCATATGTATCAACGCTTACCTATCAACTTTGAACGACTTACCTTCTCTCTGATCCTGCACCGTGGCTATGAACCAGCAACCAAGTTCTACTTGCCTTTTCCCTCATTGTTGTATCGGATTCTCCAGTGTCAGCGGCCTATGTCTCTCAACCATGGTGAAAGGTTGGTTACTGTTCCTATCTACAAGATGGATCCTCGCCTTGGGACACCACTGGCTTCAAGGGATCATTTGCGTTGGGCTATTACGGCTACCATTAGTCTATTATAACAAGCACTCACAGGTAAGTTTTTGCTTTGTTTCTCTCTCCAATTTATCATTATTGGCTGTTTTTGATTCAATTGTGCTACCAAGCAGGGGGAGAACAAGAGGAATCTAAACAAGCACCACAAGCATATGATGATGCAGCAGTTTGAATCATTTGTTTTTATGTTTTTTGTTATGTGGTCTCATTGAAAGTTGAGTGTGAGAAAAAATCCTTTATTTTGGCTCAGCCTTCTTGGTTGTAATATTTTGAACATGATTGTCTGGTTATCCGATTGTTGAAGTATTGGTTATGACTATCTGGTTCAATGTTGTGATGTTCTATGCGTGGAGGCTTGTTTTTTCTTGTCTTTTTGTTTTGAACATGAACACAAAGGAGTTGCTTGATTATCAAAATGAATCAAAAAGGGGGAGATTGAAAGGGAAATGGACATGAAGATCTGGAGCAAAAGATGTGAAGACGGTGTCGTTTGTGAAGAATGTTGAGGGAATAACGCGGGCTGATCAAATATGGAAAGGATGTGGCCTTGATAGAAAATGGAAGTTTTGAGTACAAGGAAAAAGAAACTAATGAAAATTTAGAAATGAGTGTTTAGGGTTATGATACTATTTAAGGGCTCAAAAGTGAACAGAAACATTAACACTTTTGAGCCGCAAAGTTTTTAGAGTAAAAGGGGAAAGTTGTGAGTTGTTCAAGAGATTTCTAGATCTTGTGAGAAAGAACAAACGGGTTGGGGTTATTTTTTAAGCTAATAAGCGTATTGTGTGTAATAGCTTATTGAACAAGTTAAATAAATAAAGATTTGTGTTTGCTTAAAGATTTTTCAATTCGATTAAGTATTACTTGTGTGTTCTACCAATCTTTCACAAACAACCCGACATTGAACCTTACAAAGAAAAAACTTGCCCAACGAAGAAACCTATGCTGCCAGAATAACAAAAGATAACCAAAATGCTACAACAAGAAACATGGGAACAAGAACTATCGGACAAAAACGAGCCTAAGTGACCTAACCAACACTCCGGCCAAAACCAAAGCTAACTCATACCAAAGAAAACGAGGAAACTCCAAGACAAAGGAAACGAAATTGTGCCCGAGAAGAGGAAGCCGGTGCCAAACCAGAGACGCTACCAAGGCCTTCAGAACCACCCTAGAGGAGAACCTACAACCAAACGTGAAGAAAAAGTAAGCCAACCACCGCTCTGCCAAAGGAATCAAAAGTAACCCCAAACCTCGTATCCACGAGCCACACTAAGCCAAAAAGAGAAAACAAAAGAAGACGAGGATAAGATCCGGTCCCGCGCTAGGTAAGTCGTCGGCAACCAGATCGAAAATCAGAGACACGTTTTTTCTTTTCACAGGCGGCAACTACTTTCTTTGAAAGGAATTAGAGTTTGTTTTAAGTACTCAAAAACTAACAAATCCAATTATGGGTGTTAAACGAAACGACATACATATTTTACATTGTTAATCCTTAAAATTCAAATTGTCCAAATCTATCTACAAATACTTGTTTTTAGCGGTCAGTTTGTACATTTTATAAGATATTAAAATTGGTATGGGTGAATTTTTTAAAAATATTTTTATGAGAATTTTAGTTATATATAAAAAAATTAATGTATTATATAATAGATTATAGTTTGCTAAATACACAAATTTATTCCCATGTTTTATTTTTTTATTTAAATTAGTAATATGTGGAGCAACTTGTCAGTACGTAAACAAATACCTGTTAAACTTGCGATTTGTTTGCGGTCTTTGATAGATTAGCACGTGAGATTTGTATTTTAACGGACATATATTTTATGTTCAAACTCACTTCACGATGGTTCGAGTTGAATCTAGCACGCGGATTTTGATACATTCTGACACTTATCCAATACCGCATTATTTGGCAGAAGAAATGTAATGGTTTCATTAATTACCAACAAATTAAAAAACCACATCTTATTTTAAAAAGAATTCTCAAAAATATCATAAAAATTAGAAATATTCCAAAAATATCATACATTTCTAAATGATCAAAAATAACATATTTTTAAAAATATCACAAAAATATTTTTGTTCCAAAATACCACAAATTTAAAATAGATTTAAAATTTTAAATATAAATCCTAGATTCCTAAAACCAAATATTACCCATTCAAAATTAAAGCTTAAACTCTATTTAGTAAACCCAAACCCAAAATTTTAAATTCTAAACCCTTAAAATTCACTTTTTATGTTTATGGTATTTTTGGAAAAAAAAATTTAATTGTAATTTTGAAAATATTGGGAGTATGTGATATTTTTAGAATTTAATATTTTTAATTTTATTTTAAAAAATTCCTCTATTTTAAACTGATATAATTTGCATAAATGATAATTTTTATGCCACTTACTATTTTGAATCCTATATTTATTAAGTTTTATTTTTAGTTTTTAATAAACATCATTCAATATATAAATTATAAATAGGATGAAAGAACCGAGTCGTAAGGCAAGCTAAGAGGTAGGAATTTCCAACCACAAATAATATGATATAATTTCCGTTTTTTCACCAAAGTAGTTATAATATAATATAACTAGTTTTTTTTTTCCTTAATATAACTAGTTTTTTTTATGACAAATTTTGAAACTATAAATTTTTAAATAACCGAATTATAATACAAAAGACATAACAATTTTTTTGTTGTTGTTAAAAATAACAAAATTATTAACAACGTAGTTATTAAGTGAAAAAGAATTTGTGAGATACTTTAAAAAAAAATTATAATAAAAATTGGTGAGATAATTCCAACATATCAGATATTGTTTTATTATTTTACTTCCATTATACGAAAAATATAGTCTCTCTTTTTATCATATTTGGATTGATAATATATGATATATAATGAATCTGAAAATGTAACTATGTATAGTTAAATATCTATAAAAAAGGGTTAAAAATAGACTTAGTTCGACTAATTCTTACATGTAGAATTTTTATTCTCTTAACAAAGAAATACTTTTGAAATAATTTATACATGACTAATAAATGATATAGCAAACATTATAACAAATTTGTTGAAACGTCTATTAGTTTATAACAACATATCAGAATGATTAATTATCTTTACAAACATGTTTAACTTTAAGATTATAAAATTCGGAATTTACAATTCTAATATACTGAAGTCACTTCTTGTTTTTATTTTTTGCGGATATATCTCTTCTATTACTAAGTAGTAGTACTACTTTTAATTTTAATTCAAGAAAGTTTTACCAATTCAAAAACCTAAAGATAATAATTTACAAAAAATCTTGGATTAATAATAATTAGTTGATTGAGTCTCTAGATCAAAATCAGTTTTAAGTAAAATTAGAAAACGTCAATATATAGAAAATTAAGGAGAAATCTACGTTGCTTTTTAGTTTAAATATCTTCTAAAACAAAGTAAAAAATCACTTAAATCACAAAACAGTTAAAAGAATTTTAACAAATAAAACGTAAAACACATTTTCAAGTTTAAATAAAAGAAAAAGAATCACTCACTCACTCACTCTCTCTCTCTTTTTCTCTACTGTGATTCTGAAAAGCTTTAAATGGCTTAAACAAAAAGATTAGTTTTTGTTTATGTAAAGAAAAAGGTAACATTTTCGATAAGATCTAATGAAGATGGGTGAGTTTCTAGAAGCTCCGTCGTCACGTTCACCAAATATGAATATTCACCGTCAAAACATTTCCTCCTCCGGCAACAATATTAATAGATTCTCTTTAAATTCTTCATCAGAATATTCTCTTTCAAGTTCATTCTCTAATGGATTTTATTCTTCATCAGATGATAGTTCTTCACCTCCATTTAACTCTTATCCTAATCATACATCACTCTTTCATTACAAAGATCAGAATAATAATAATAATAATAATGGTGATGATTTAGGGTTTTGTGAAGATCTTTATCGTATGAAAATCAAAGAAGATGTTGAAGAAGAACAAGAAGATCAGTCTAGTGGATTTGTTTTGAATAATTCTCAAAACATATTTTCTAATAAAGTTTCTCGTCAAATTGGATGGCCTAATAGCTACTATTCAAGTAACATCAACAATGGTGGATTTCGTTTGAATCAAGAATCCGAAATTTCGTATAATCATCAAAGAACAACAACATCATCATCATTTGAGCCATTTAGCTCTAATGAGAGTTTCTTTATGGAATCAAGAAATGTTGGTATTAGAGGAAATTCATTAATGATGGAGAATAATTATGTTCCTAATAATATGTATGACATTCAAGGATATGTTTATTTAATGGCTAAAGATCAACATGGATGTAGATTTTTACAAAAGATTTTTGATGAAGGAACATCTCTTGATGCTATGATTATATTCAATGAAGTTATAGCTCATGTTGTTGAGCTTATGATGGATCCTTTTGGGAATTATTTGATGCAAAAACTTTTAGATGTTTGTAATGAAGAACAAAGGACTCAAATCATTCTAGTTGCAACTTCTCAACCTGATCAGCTTATCACCATCTCCCTCAATGCTTATGGGTAAGTATATAAGATTACATTTTTAATTTATATATATATATATATATATATATATAATTTTCTTGTGACTTGGATCTCCTGATCAAGCAACAAAGCAACATATGCGGTAACCAATAGCTCTCTTATTCTATGTTGATTGCATTTGTATATTTTTCTCATGTTTAACTTTGTTTTTAGTTTGTATAAAAGATTGCATTTTTATATTTGTTCTTTACATGTTTTGATAGTAACAACTTTGTTTTTTTCTTTGTAGTACTCGAGTTGTGCAGCGACTAGTCGAAACGATCAGAACTAGAAAACAAATTTCTCTTGTGAAATGCGCTCTAAGACCCGGTTTTCTTGAATTGATTAAGGATTTAAATGGTAACCATGTGATTCAACGTTGCTTGCAATGTCTTAGTACAGAAGATAACAAGGTATAATATTTCAAATAAATTCTCTTTCCTTTTTAACTCTTCTTGATCTTTAAGATCATAGTTTTAACTAAGTGTTTCCGACAGTTTATCTTCGATGCTGCGACAAAATACTGTACTGAAATTGCAACTCATAGACATGGATGTTGTGTGCTACAAAAATGTATTGCTTATTCAATGAAACAGCAAAGAGAGAAACTGATCTCTGTTATCTCTAGAAACAGTCTCCTTCTTGCTCAAGATCCCTTTGGGTAAATTGGTCTTCATTTCACACACATATATAGTATAGTAGTGTTCAATTTGGATTTCGGTTTGTGTTTAAATTAAATAATTTGCAGAAACTACGCAGTCCAATTCGTGATAGAACTAAGGATACCATCTTCAATAGCAATGATGTTAGCTCAATTAAAAGGACATTACGTAGAGCTTTCACAGCAGAAATTCAGTAGCCACATGGTGGAAAGATGTCTAATGCATTGTCCAGAGAGTCGTCCACAGATAATACGTGAGCTTGTCTCTGTAACTCACTTTGATCATCTTCTTCAAGACCCTTATGCTAATTTCGTTATTCAAGCTGCTCTTGCTGCCACTAAGGTATCAACTTAATTTACACCTACTCAAACCGGTTTCGGTTCAATTTTTTCGATTTTCTTTGATTTGAATCAACTAAACCGGAATTTAGGTTTGTTGCTCATGAATATGATTGTTTACTTAAAATTAATTATACTTTTTTTACAAAGAAAAATTTTCATTAAATAATAAGACATACTATAAAACATAAATGTTTATAATAATCATTTTTATGCAAAGAAAATTGAAAATAACACTTGAATTCAAACAAAACTTTATTTTCTTAATACATCAATTACAATACAAATTTGTAAATTGATATTCAGTTTGTTAATATCTCTATAAAATTATTTATTTTCCGGTTCTAGATTTGATTTTTGGTATAGTTTACCTCTCTATAAATTCATAATCACTATATTAATTATATATATTATATATAAATTAACGTTGTTATGATATTATTGATTTATAGATGTTTCATCCTATAATATAAACAACAGAGTATTAGTAGGGCGTCTTTGAGGCAAAGCAAAGCAAGCACGGGCTTGCAGTTTATTTTTATTTTCAAAATTTTAGTTATAGGACCGGTCTATTTTCAAAAAATTTGTGTAAGAACCAGGCCATTATTTTCATTGTAGATTGCGGTCTTTAAAATCTCATGACCGGTTATGAGTATTAGTTTAATTGATTTTATAAAAATTTTATATGGTTTGGTTTGATTTATGACAGGGTCCACTTCATGCATCACTTGTTGAAGTGATAAGGCCACATTCGATTCTGCGTAATAATCCTTATTGCAAAAGGATTTTTTCGAGGAATCTATTAAAGAAGTGATTCGATGACTCTGTAATTTCAAAAATCTGTTGTTGTTTTTCTTTTTCTTCCGTAAGCTTTTCGTTTCTTTTTGAATAATCTCTGGACAATAAATCGTTTTAAAACCAGAGACAAAATGCTAAGTAATGTTTTATCTTTATTTTGTATTGCTCTGTTGTTTCTTCTATTGTTGTTTTATGTCTCTGTTAATTTTTGGCTTCATGTTGTAAAAAAATCGGATTTCTTAATCCGGTTTTACTCTTTGAATAAATTCTTTGAATACTTTTTTGTCACAAAATCCATTAAAATCAAATAAATACATTGCTCGCATCTACAACTCATACATGTAAAGATGTATCAAGAAGCAGAAACAAAGATTTATGGTTACGCGCTGATCTTGCTAGAAGGTCAGCTCGTTCATTCGACTCTCTGGCCGTATGTAGAAGTTGGAACCCCATAAATCGCATCTTCCAAGCTTCCAATTTTTTAAGTTCATCTGCAAAAACTGGCCAATCATAAGGCTCGGCCTCCATCTTGGTGATCTCAAGGGAATATGTGAAGAAAACTGAGCATGGTTGGCGTACGGAATGTAGGAATTCCATAGCCCACAGCAGGCTAAGAAGTTTAATATGTAATGGAGAGAAACCCCTTCTCACACCCGCCATACCTAGTAACTTGACTAAATCGTCTTGTTTCTGAACAACCCATCCTTCCCCGCTTAACATTTCGTCCTTCTTCAGGCCCCGTCTATCTGGAAAAAGCTCGATGATAATTTTGATGTATGGGAAAGCAAATGATTTGCCTTTGTGGGTAAATTTTTTGGTTTACAGTTAGCTCTATGCCATTCAAATGATTCCTTCATAGTTATCTCAATAATAGCCATCAGATCCTAGTCAATATTATTAAAACACTTGTCATTTCTTTCTTTCCAAATATACCACATAATCTATGGGAAAGCTTGTAACGATTCCTTCTGTACCGAATCATTAGCTATTTAGTTTGAGGAAATAATGAACATTGTCATATACATTATCCGATGGAAACTGATTTTTCAAACGTGAAATAGAAGTAAGCACCCAACACCGAAAGGTCGAGGGACATGAGAAAATCACATGATTAATTGATTCATTCTTCGCACCACATCGAGAGCACACAATATCCGCATTTAGTTGACATCGTAATAATTTTGAATTGATTGCAAGGGCTCCTGAAAGCATTCTCCATAAAAAATGCTGCAACTTATTAGGAGCCGGAACTTTCCAGATTGTCTCCTTGACCAGGTTTAATGAGAAAAGTTGATTTAACCATTGCGTCCTCTCATCACCAATTGACATAGCCACTTCATATCCTGATTTAACTGAGTATTCCCTAGACTTTGTCAAATGCCAACAATAACTATCTCTGAGTAAGCTCGAAGGCCGGATACTCACAATGAGCGGTATATCTTCTTTACGCACCAATGTGTGAATCCGAGTTGTATTCCACATGTGATGTATTGTGTTTTAAATGGTTTTCACTTCTTTATTTTGTTGCATTTTAGGTAGACACACTTGCATTTAGGTTAGTTTAGCATGCATTTGCATATACATTTTATATTTTAGGTGATGGAAGTGGGGAAACTAAAAAATTGGATCAAAGGAGTTTAAAAGATGCAAAAAGATCAAGGAGGAGCTTATATCGGTTTCACATACCGGTTTACACAAATCGGTATGAGCATTGCGGCTTGGAGGAGCGGTATAAGCAAACCGAAATGAAGATGAATCGAGTTCGGGAGGAGATACTAGTTTGACGTAGCGGTTTTGTCAAACCGATATGAAAACAAAGCATGCATAGCGGTTTGAAGTTTCGGTTTATACAAACCGATACAAGAAATTCTCGGAGAAAAGAAGCATACCGGTTTTCCATACCGGTTTAGGCAAACTAGTACACACGATTTAAACTCAACATTTCGAAATTAAACCAATGTTTTTACCCAAACTCAATTAGGTTAACCTAAATGTTTTGGGTTAACTCATTGCCAACTTTTAGGAAGTATAAATACATTTTTAGATATAATTAGCATCTTATCTCTTTTCTTTTTAAGAATTTTTGTAATCCTTTTGAATCTTTGCTTAGTTTTAATTCGAATCCTTGTTTTTATTGCATTTCTACTTATAAATTCTTCTTTTAATCATGAATCAACACATTTCAATCTTTGGAATTTGTGTTTTCTCAATGATTAGTGAGTAGTTTTCTATAAGCAAATGTGTTAGGTAAATCAGAGTGATTAGGTGATGAAATTTGATGTTTAGGACTTAGATATCTTTAATCTTCATTCAGTAGATGCTCTTAATCCTATATTTGATTTGATCACTGATATTACTCAGATTTAATGCATTTTAGTGGGCATTTATGCCTGCTAGACTTGCATTATCTGAGTCATTTCTTTGTAAATTGGAACTTTCTAAAGACTTTCAGGTGTTCGGGTCGATTTGGATTAAAAGAGCTGAGTTGCTGTTTAATTGGATGGAATCTGGCTAAGTGGAGAATTGAAGAACCAATCTGGTCTCAGGTTGGTAAATCTGAAGAAATGAAGTCACGAAGACTTCAGATCGATCAGTCCACCCTTGGACCGATCGGTCTGAATATCCGAAGAAAACAGAAGATTTGGACCGACTGGTCTACAGCTGGACCGATCGGTCCACATGAGCACGGAGAAGACGGACTGATCGGTCTGAGCCTGGACCAATCGGTCCAATGTGCCTGCGAGATTTTTAAGAAGATTTCCATATTTTACAAAATAGTCCTCAAGCTTATCCAACTTTTTTCTATTTTTATTTTTATTCTTTTAAACTATAAAAGCCCTTTGGTTTAGGTTATTTTAGATTAGATTTTACTTTTTCAAACTTTGAGAGCTTTTACTGGGAGAAAGAATTCATGAACTTGTATTCGAAGAAGAAATTTTGAACCCAGATTTTAATATATTTATTTTATTGATTTCAATTATGTGTTCTTCTTTGATTTTGATTTTGATTTGTGATTGCATATCAATGTCTGAATAGTTCACCAGTTAGGTTTTAGGGTTTCCTAGGGAAACCAGGTTTGAATGTTAGGTTTAACATTGTAGGATTGAAATTGATAGGTTCTTAGTCTAAATTTGTTCTTAATGCATGAATTAGCTTGATCACCTAGTTCATTGATAATGGGTTAATAAATACAAAGAGATTTGATTTAGAAACCTGACCTAATTTAGATGAATAAGTGTTTTTACATGCGAGAGTATTGTTTTTATGCTTATGAACAATTGAATCTGAGTTTTAATGCATGATCGAATTGTTTTAAAAACGGCGAGAGTTTGTCTCTAGCAATTCGATCATAGGGTTTAATACTCCGAGAGGAGATTAAACTGCATTCGTTTTTCATGTTGAGAACTATTTTCAATCTAAAATCCTGCATGTTAACTTGACTTTAAACCTGAATACCTTCGGATTTCCCTATTGCCTAGCGTTTTATTATTATAAGTTTTTAAACCGTTTTTAGTTACCGTTTTGATTACAATCAAACCCATTATTCCCACTTTAGCCATATTCGAAGTTTTAAATTGAACGTGCATATTTCTGGTCTCTGTGGA